>JALIZH010011551.1:0-20000 GCA_030522465.1 Rhipicephalus appendiculatus
CGCGTTATCTGCAGTTATTTTTAAATGCGAATGCATTTCATAGTCGGGCTATGTCAGGCATCCGGCGTTGGCGTTGTCCGCGGAGGAGGAGGAGGAGGATAGGTTGAGGGAGGTGTGCGCGCCGGCAGGTGTTAGATGTGAAGCATCTTATGGCGAAGCTTAATCCGGTGGTGGTGGTGTACGGCGTGACCGCCCTTACTGCGCATGCGCAAACCCTTTCAAAAAAAAAAATAAAGATAAAAAAACCTCCTCTCTCCCCCCCTAGGCATCCCTCCCCGCGGCAACCACACCCCCTCACTGCGCATGCGCCTCCCCTCCTCTCTCCCCCTGCTACGCTCCCCCCTCTCTCCTCTAGGCATCCCTGCCCGCGCCCGTCCACACTCCCACTGCGCATGCGCGTCCCCCACCTCTCTTCTTCTCTCCTACGCTCCCCCCCTCTCTTCTCTAGGCATCTCTGCCCGCAGCGTCCACACTCCCACTGCGCATGCGCACCCCACCTCTCTCTCCTCTCCTACGCTCCCCCTCTCCCTCTCTCGCCTGGCGACGCCGACACAGGCAGCGTCTGCTAGCGAGTTTCTTGGTTGAAAAAACCGACTGCTCGCGCTGCACAACCGTTCACTGGCCACCCCGTATATATGGCAATGAATCTTGACCTCCAAGGGTGGTGCCGGTGGGGAGATTTCTCCTGTGCGTTGTTGAACAATAAAAATTCGCAGCGTGCGCGTTAACTAAAAGCGGTCTGCGGCGGAGCTCGGCGGAGCTATATGAAAAAAAATTTTAAAAAATAAATAAAAAAGTTAAAAAAAAACAAGAAAAAGCAAAAAATAAAAGGCGCTGCGCCGTGCTCCCGACCGGGGCTGCAGAAATTAGGCGCATTTTCCTTCTTTCAAACCACAACCACCATATATAAATGGAGTGAAGCGCGCGAGAAATGCATTCGCATTTCCTCACGATTCCCTTCGGGGGAGGTGGGGGCTTTTTTCGATGAAAGCTAGCCAGAGACTGAGCGCTAGGACGCTCGCCAACGCGAGTTCAGGGCTCCTCGGCACAAAATGGCGGACAGCGCCGCCGCTAAATTTGGATGGCTGTTGGGTCAGCTTCGCCCACTCATCATCATTCACTCCGCGGATATGCTGTGATTTTTCTTTTACACTCTCAGTGGGATGGCACACAAACGGAATGTGCGCGTGTTTTCTTTTTAATTTTTTTACCGCGAATCGCAGCGAGACGCGAGACTAATCTGCCTCCGTTCGCATGCGTTCGTATTTTCTCGCGCTTTGCGCATCGTGCAGACACCATCCGCGTTCCAGCGCTTAAATGGACGGACACTTCGTAAATGCCAAAGTGTGTTCCGCGAACGCCTGTGTCCATTGAGACGGGGGTCGGTCAGAATGGAACGCGATGCGCGCGTCTCCCCTCCTTGCATGATTGGACACGCTGGGCACAGCGACGCTACGCAAACAAAGCGCGAGCGCTGTAGAGTCCGACGTACCGGTGTCCGTTTGCGCGCCCAGGCGGCCACCTGGCACCGTGCCAGGGCTCGGACGGACGGACGGACGGACGGACGGACGAACGGACGGACGGACGGATGGACGAATGGACGGACGGACGGACGTGAGCATGAGACATTAAAGGCTTTCGCCTTAAAAACACATG
This sequence comes from Rhipicephalus appendiculatus, assembly GCA_030522465.1. Classification (NCBI taxonomy): domain Eukaryota; kingdom Metazoa; phylum Arthropoda; class Arachnida; order Ixodida; family Ixodidae; genus Rhipicephalus; species Rhipicephalus appendiculatus. The sequence goes on from JALIZH010011551.1 coordinate 1,657, forward strand.
GCAGCTCCACTACTGTGAACTCTGAGGAAGTGCGTAGCACGGGCACCCAGAGATTCCCGTTCGTAGACTTCCCACTACTCTGTTTACCAAAAGCGTCGATGACGCCAATGTTAGACGTAAGCATGTAGGGTCTGCCCGCCATGAGTAGAATCTTCTCAGGGAGATCCGCAAACTGGGTGTGCTACATGTGCGCTACTTTTTTTTCTTCTACGCTTTATGGACTTCCTACTTGTTACGGCCGTTGAGATACCCGTCGTCTGCAGCGAGTTCCGTCAGGTTGTTTCACCCATCAGGTGTAGCAAGGCTGCGCCGTCGAAGCGTAACAGGAGGGGCATTCGCTCGCTCGTCGAGGTAGTGGTGCCTTCTCTTGCGCGGCCCTGAAGTCAGGCGCAGGTTTTCGACATCTTTTTAGCAAATTTTAGTTAATTTGCGATTACTTCTTGGTTATTTTCGTTAATTATAATATTTTAGACCTTGTTCGTTCATTTTAACCCGGTTTTGACCATTGCTAGCCTTGTTATGGCCTGTATTGAGCGCTTTATTGTGAGCGTGATCACACCACATGAGATGCATGGATATGGACCAAAAGCCAGGCCACTATGGTGCTCGGCACTTAAAGGACGAAGACGGCTTTCGCCTTCGACTCGTCTTAAGCGGATGCGTAAGGCGTCCTCTGAATTTTTACTTCGAATACAAGTGAAACAAATCAGACTGCCGGTGTGAAACAAGGGTGAACTATTTCCTTGAGTGAACATATATCGAGGATTCTGCAAGAAGCCTAGATATCCTCCACAACGTTGACGGCTATGTGTGGAAAGGATTACAGACGACGCAGTCGACAATTCAGGGCACGCGCTTCCGTGGTCCACATACTTTTACTTACGGGTGTACGTGGCCCTACATCACACCGTAAGATATATACTCTTACACCGTGCCCTACAAATATTCCCCTCCGTTCTTTCGTCACGCCGCGTTGTGAGTGGCTTGCAACCAGGGTTGCCGTTGGTGGCTACTTTTGCGCCAAATTGGCTACTTTAGGGCCTGGTCTGACGACTAAAATTTCAAGTTGGCGCCATAGCTACTTTTTGTCTACATTGAAGTTCTGTTTTGGGGCATTTTGTAGCCAACTTTCTTGTTATTAACAGATTAAACAACAAGCAAGCCTAAGGGCTACCCACTGTCTTCAACATTTTCTGTGGCGTCAGCCGATGCGCGCGAATGTCCTGTTCCCAGCAGCACGCTGGTGCACAACGAACTACCCCCCACGCAACGCACGGCGCGCCTGCAAGGACGGAGTGACAAAGTTGCGCGCATGCTTGCAAACGCGTGGCTAGCGCGCTGTTCACACTGCCCGCTATCTACTATGACGTCAATTCCTAACGCTGATAGCACAGCGCGTGTTCTCTTGCGAACTTGACAAAAAAGCGAGGATCCGCACCACAATGAAGCTGGTGGTCTCTTATCAAGGGAAATCAATTTCGTAATCCATTTCGGTCTGCGGCTTCAAGGAGCACCTGCTTCAACGTTTAGTGTTCCCAACGACTTGTTGCCTGGTATCTTCCTAGTTAATCTGTCTCTCTATCCACATAACTATATACAAGCACACTGGACGTATGCTAACAAATCCTATATCGTTGTCGCGCCACCCGGAGCAAAATATGTTTTGTGGAACTAAATGTCAGACACTGCAAGGCTATTCGCGTCGCCCGAAACACTGACAGTCTGCCTATTTAGCTCTTGAACAGCGTCGCTTAATAACCCATAACTTGTTACGAATATCTATACATGTTCAGATAACATACGATATAAACAAGAATGATCTAATATTATTTCTTACTAAAGTTGCATTGCGAGCGTAACAGGCAGAAAATCCGACATTTGCCCTCCGTCTCTAAACGCGCCTCGAAATTCTTGCCGCTTGAGCTGATGTCATAGAATATACCAACGCAGCGTCCTTCACGACACATTTTATCAGCACTCTGCATCTCCCGTTGCTTTGGTTATCGCTGTGTGGTATGTATTCCATTTTGTAAAAACTCTTAGCTCTTCTACAGCACGCAGCGAACGACCGGAATCACCTTCCTTACCGCTGAAGCAATGGTAATCATCGTTTTCAATAGGCAGTAATCACCGTTGCGCAGGTAGTCTGTTGGAAATCTGTTCATTGTTCTTTTTTACTCATTGTATTCTGTAACTTTTTTTGTTCGGGGTTTATCCACTCTCCTCCGTAATGCTTTTGACCTTGGGGCAAATAAAATGAAATAAATAAATAAATAAATAAATAAATAAATAAATAAATAAATAAATAAATAAATAAATCACGTTCTTTTGTTTCATCTGTGCTTTGAAGATCAAGCAGAAGGGAGAAAATTATGCTCTTATTTTAATGATATTGCATATTCAAACTCACATTTATTATATGATAATAAAGACTAGTTATAATAGTGATTTTGTTCTATTTGGCTACAAATGTGGCGATAAAGTTATATGGCATGGCTACTTTGGCTACTTTTGGCTTGAATTCTGACTCCTTTTCAAATCTACCCAACGGCAACCCTGCTTTCTTAGTGAGAACGGGGCTTACAAGCGGCCATCATATTTTTGCAGGCGTTGTCGGCGGACTGGTCTACTCCTCCCAGTTAACGGGTATATCGTTGTACGGAAACTTAGAAGGGGTGAATTCTGCTAATATCTGGTTACCCTCCTGGCCTTCCTGTTCACTCTCTCTCACTCCAGAAGGGGTTACGATTCTGAATTTGAAGTAGGGAAGGCACTCCTTAAAGGGGCACTGGAACACTTTTTCAGCGTGGTCAGAAAAGGCTGCCGATCGGTAGTCGAGGCTCCTGAGAACATGTGAGCGAAACATTATAGCGCAGTACTCGGCCTGGAATTTACAATAAATTCTCAGTCTGCTGGAAATCGCTCGCACTTGGTGGTGGTGGTGTTGCCACAGGCGGGTTAGCCGGCCAGACCTGGCCGGCAGTAGCTCCGCCTGAACGACCCTTTCTATGCGGTATGTCTCACCGTGCATCGCTTAAGCCTGTCTCTCGCAGAAAACGTAAAAATAACAGCAGCCACTTCTTTGGGAATAAGCCTCGATCCTTCCGGAAACACAATCTCTTAACAGCATCCGTGGGGAAACCCTCTATTCTTCATATTGTTTATTAGTCTCTCCCTTTAGGAGCAAAGGCGCTTACAGGACGAGATGTAGTGGTCTGTATCCTCAACTTCAATACACTCAGCACACAATGAGGAAGGAGTACAGTTTAGTTTAAGCAACAATGCAGGAGTGTAGGCCGATAGCGTCCTTACTGTATACAGTAGGGTTGACTCGTCTCGATTAGGTTCTCTTATGGCCCAGGGCTGATGTGGCGAATTCCATGAAGAGGGAAAATGGCATTGAATTGTCTTTTGGTAGTTGTTGATTCACAGGAACCCTAACTGTCAGTTGTCTTCGTTGTCTAGGGCATCTGCTCTCTCGTTGCCGCTGACACCAACATGGGAAGGGGCCCACTTGAATGTTATCTTGATTTTTTTATAGCTTCTTTCAGTGGTACTCGTGACTGGCGGCTGAACTTGTTTGTGGGATACTCGATAGAGTTGTTGCGTTAGAGTCCGAGAGAACTACTGCATTTTGGGCGTGTTTATTCTTCAACATGCGTAGAGCAGCCGAAATAGCTGTGCTCTCTGAATCTGTTGAAGAGATTAGATGGTACAAGCGGCCAGACCATGCAGCTGCCATAGATGGAATCCAATATGTCGCAGCACGGCTGTTATTGTCCATACTGACGGAACCGCGAAGATAATTGGAATACTTCACCTCCAAATGCTCGAGCACCAGGCAGTGTGCTTCAGCAGAAGGTGTCGATCGCTTTGATTGCAGCCCAGGCATACTGAGGTTGCAAATAATGTTTTTGGGCATCCAAGGCGCGTCATTTCGTTGGCTTCTTTTGGGGCTTTTAGCACCCAGGATATCTAAACTATTTCACGCCGCAGAGAGATGAAATCTGTGCCTGGTGTTGAGTTTTCTGATGTGGGCTTTTCCAGTGAAGGACTCCCTGAGTCGTTGACGTTGGGTCAGCAGAGCTTGCAATGCCAAAAGACGTAGTAGTGGAGACTGGGCCTCGAGGAGAACTTTCTTGTTTGAGGATGCCTTCGGAACTCCCAAGGACAGGCGGGAACCTTTCCGGTGTAGAAGCTTTAATAGTTAATATTGGGTCTCTTATGGGCATATAATTGGCCGTTGTTAAAGTACCCGGCTGGTGACCAGGGCGCTATGCAGTACGAGCATAGACTTTGGGTGATCGCCCCAGCGTATACGAACAACCGGCTTCAGGGCCCGAAGTGACTGTAGTGATGTTTCTGAGAGGTAGTCCGCAACTTTCGACCATGATAATCTGTTGTCGAAGATCACCCTAAGGAAACGGCCACTTGTAGCCTGTCGTGTTAGCTGGCTTCCCCAGTTTAACAGCCACCGCGTGGCCCTTCGTTGTCACCCAAGCAATAGAAAAAAGGAGGACTTCTCCGTTGCTATTGACAGACCAAGTGTTGACAGATGGGTCTACATGGATTAAATAGCCTCATGGGATTTCGTGTTAGCCGTTTGTAGCTGTGTACTGAGACCCACATACAGATGTAATCGGCATATATTGACATTCTGAGTCGCACTCGCCGTCAGCAAACTGATCGCTTTTCCCTCGACAAATGGCGTCACAAACCCAAATGACCACCCCGCAAACCCGAAGTTCACGGCGATTGGCTGATTTGAGCATCGTGAGATGCGTAGTTGCCGCGGCCACCGCGGGGTGCCGTGACGTGCCCGTGCGCTCGCTCATGGTCATGCACACTGATAGCAAGCCGCGCGTTTGAAGAAAAAAATAAGGCTCAAGGTCACGACGCGCGCTGTCGAACGGACGTAGCTTCTTGCCTCTTTCTCATTTCCACACCGTCTTCCCCCCTCCCTTGCGGAGCTTCCAGCGCGCTCGTCGGGACGAGAGAAGACAGAAAGCAATTACAGCGTGCGTCAAATCTATGTAACTACGCTCGTACTTGACATATTCTAAAAGGTTTTGCGGTGGTCCATTCGTGAGGGAATAAACTCCTTTAATGAAACCCTTCAATGATTACTTCTAATAGAGTTGCAGGCTCCCTTTAACGATTCTAAAAAGACAGGCCGTGCAGACACGGACACAATTAAGAAAGAAGTCAGGACGCCACAAATGCCTACTAACAAATGAAGATGCTCACAACGGCGGAAAAGAAAGAAGGCGCGAAAACTTATCTGCGCATGCCCACGCAATATGCGAACCTATCAATCTGTTCACATACTGCATGGGAATGCGCAGATAGGTTTTCGTGCCTTCTTTCTTCTCCGCCGTTGTGAGCATCTTCATTTCTTAGCAGGCATTTGTGGCATCCTGACTTCTTTCTTAATTGTGTCCGTGTCTGCACGGCCTGTCTTTTAGAATGAATACGTACGAACTAGCTCATCTCTCTGCTATTCTTCCTTTACGAACTGCCCCAGCACAGGCTCAGTCAGGATCCAGCTACGCTCATTTCGCGTTTGGGAGCATCGTAATCATTGGCGGCATTCGTTGGTGTCCTTAATCGATCCTCCGCCGTTGTCGTTACGCAGCTCTGCAAAATTAATGTGCCGATGCGGAAGAAGAGAAGGTAGGAGGCGACCAATGAGATCTTCGGGTAAACGTGCAGCGTGGCACAGATGAAGGACTGAGAAATGGACGACACTGGCGCTCGTGTCGTCCGTTTGTTTGTCCTTCGCCTGTGCCGCGCTGCACGTTTACCCAAACATGTAAACTTACCAACTCACCCAGCTTGCTGTGTTAATTCGACCAATGAGAAGCCGGGTGCGAGGAGGAGAGGAGCGCTAGAGAGGCGGTAACCAATGCTAGGTCGCGCTGGGCGCGAGGAGGAGAGGCGCGGTGGAGACGAGGAGACCGGCTATGGGTATAAGACCGGGGGGTTTACGGTGCGCCACGACCTTTCCGAAGATTGGCAAAACTTCTCGTACGTCAGAGGAACGTGCCACTCGTCGCGAACGGCAGTGGGAGTTGGCACGAGAGCGCTCTGCTTTTCGACAGCTTACTCTGCGTGGAACTAGCTTTACTTTCTTCTTTTTCTTTTTTTGAAATCTAATGAAACGAATCAGTGGAGAACCAAGCCCGCTGCAGTCTATGAACGTCCCGAGCTCTACTTTAAACGCGGGATCACGTTCCGTAGATTTGACTGCAAGGAATCTACTCCCGTGAGAGCGTACACATGAAACACGTTGATGCATATGAAAGGATCTAGAAAAAAAAAAAAGAAATCTGATGGGAACGTTGCCGAAGCATTCGGTGGAACGCATGCAACAAACAGAATTTCGCGAATAAATCAGGCTATGGCGAACGTCAGAAATAATACAAAGGTCCTCAGATGTGGAGGTTACGCGGAACATCAAATGTCCCCGCGTTCATAAGCCGATCGACCGATGCGCCATCGATCGCCATTGAAAAGATATTGCTTGTCGGAGATCAAACAATGCCGCGTTTCGTTTCAGAGCACCGCCGAACGAAACTGCGACCGTGTATTATTGCTTGGGAATCCAGGGCGTCCAGCAAACAACCTACGCGCTTCCGAAGAAATCCTTTGATTTACGTCCAGGATAACAATTTAATGAGCTCTTTGTACATCGGGTAAAACGACGGCGCTGTTTACAGAACGCAGCGATTCCAGCTTTTTGTTTACCCGCCAGAGTTTGCGCACTTGTCATAAGTTTCAATACGTGCCAAGCGTTAAAATCATCGTCGCTTTTCCTTCTTTCCCATTTGTGCTTTCTTTTTTCTTCATTGCTCGGCCGCAGTGTTGTTCCCGTCGTGCCAGTACCCCTTTCCGGAACGACCTGCGTTTACGTAACTTGCCAGTAACTTGAAAACTTCCTTGAGACACTGTGTTAACTTGCTGTGCCCTTACATTTGGTTCGCATGGTCGGCTGCTGCCACGAAGGTCGCGGGTTCGATGCCGGCCGCGTCGGTCGCATTTCGACGGAGGCGAAATGGTAGGGGCCCGTGTACTGTCAGTGTACGTTAGAGAACATCCGATGGGGGAAATTTCCGGAGCCCTCCACTACGGCGTCCCTCATAATCAAAAGGTTGTTTTGGGTCGTAAAACCCCAGATATACATTTTTACGCAGCATAAAAAAAATTCAGGCGCCCTTCCCTTATGAGGGAAATGGAAAAAGCGACACTTGGCGGGTGCGTGCCTGACGTACTACTTCTTCTTTCTTCTTTCCATCCTTTCTTTCTATCGCAACGCGCAGCACTCTTTTGTATAACTGTATCTTCCCTCCATTCCGGGAATCGGGCCTTCATTGACATGCTTAGCAGCGCAACACTTCCACTATGCAGGCAACAACGATGGTTATGCGTTCATGTCCAGGCAACAGTGAAGTGTGACATCGGGAAAGGACGACTGACCTCAATAAGATAAGATTGCCATATCAGAAACCAGGGGCGTAGGCAGAATTTTTTTTCGTGGAGGGGGGGGGGGGGGGCACCACCTTGATCTGAAGTGGGGGCCGGGCAGGCAGATGTGGTCGAGTGTTATTTTGTGCTCTGTATGTTATGGGAAAAATATTAAAATAAAATATTCGGGGGGGGGGGGGGGGGGGGACGGGCCCGGTGTGCCAACCCCTGGCTACGCCACTGTCAGACGTAAGATATCTCACAAGCTCCCAGCTCCAAGTTGAACAGTGTCACAGTCTGTTACGTTTAGGCTCTGACAGACACGAACATACCTAACCCCCAGAGCACTCAATCGGATCGATTCTAATTTCCCGCAATCACGCTGTTAAGTGCGGACATGAGTGCTGTTCTTTCGATCGTATCCTCTGGCTCTGCCTGTCCAATGCGGGCTCCAACTTACAAGACAAGGCCAAATGGGATGACCTACTGCATAGCGCGGACTTTACACATCAATTACAGGCCGTCCAGAGGGCCCGTTACGTCACTGAGAGTCATCATCTCGCGGTTCCGTCATGGGCGGAGCCACAAACTTGATTGGGCGGGGCCTCCGGCTCGCCTTAATCATTTTCCTCAGGACATATCAGCAAAGTTCTTGTCACTGTCAAGCCCACGATTGAGAATGACCGAGCTATCTGAAAACGACGCCTACAAATACGCATGTGACCGGAACACCTTCGAGGGTCGCTTTTCTGTACGCCCGCCGGCGCCGGATTTTTTCGCGTATGGCGTCACCGAAATCTGCGTAAATTTAAGGGCTTGTTTATTTTTTATTTGTTAGACACAATGTTGAGAACTAACAGACAATAATGTCAAGGAAAGTATAGTGGGTGTTATTAGTAGTAATTGTTACATAAATATGTTCACATTTACGTTAGAATTACTACTAATAACATCCCATATACTTTGCCTGACGTCATTGTCTGTTAGACCTCGTTGATATTCACCGAAATCTGTGAGTTATGACATGTCTTGCTCGAAGCATTATACGAACAAGCACTTTCGCTGGGATAGGCGCACGCCGTATTTGATTGCGTAACACTACAGCGAACGCTTCCAGTCAGAATGTCGTAGCGGTCTATTTCGTTTTGCGATTTTCTCTGAATGCGTCAAAGGCCGATCTCGAACGCTTATGTTGTCGCGCAGTGCCATCCGAACTAACGACCAAAGACGTAAGTAACGCTAAAAGAAAAGATATCGCCTCCAATTCCATCCCCGACTGCGATCACCAACGTCTAGTATGCCCGCGGACGTCGGCAACACTCTTACTTGAGTGGGGGGGATGCGGCTTCGCGAATGCGAGGAAGCCGGCGCATTTCTCAAAAGCTCGATGTCGTTAAGCAACTGCGCGCGAGCTCTTCGACGATTGCAGCACCCGCAGCTTTCCAGAGGGTCGTGTTCCAGCGAGCGTCATTCCCTCAGATCGCCCTCAAACATACGCGTCCCGACTCACATTGGAAAGGGTCTTCCCCCGAAGCTCCAATCACGGCTCGATTCCAACTGCTGCACGCAACCCGACGGGGACGGCAGCACGCGAGAGGACTCTACGACCCCGGGACGATTCCCCGTTCTTCATCGGTATATGGGAACGGGCCCGGGTTTTAGTCGGTGGCGCGTATTTCGGGCCGCTTGCCTTCCCCCGTATATTTTTTTACGACTGCGGCGAATCCAGCTGCGACGATCCCTTTGGGTTTTAAGCGGTCCCTGTGCGGCCGTGCGCGTCCCTTCCTAGCTCTATAGCGAGAAAGGCCCAGGCCTGCGCACGGTGTGGGGGGGGTCTCGCACTGCCACTTGGACGACCTGGCGACGATTGAGTGGCTGTGAATTGGCGCCGTTACTTGGGGCACGCCTCGGTCTCGCAGCCTCCGGAGCCTGTTCACCCGGGCCGGCTGCTTCCGTTTGATGTCTCCGGATCCCTGATACCCTCACCCTTTTCCTGCTTTTCCTTCTTTCTTTCCAGTTGTTTGTTCATTTGTTTGTTTTTTCCCTGCCAGCAGCTCCTCCGCAGTCGCCGGACAGCACACACACTACACACCGGCGTGGAGACATTTCCTCAAGAGTGTGGCGGTCAGTTTTCTCGCGACGTCGATATAAGGTCCCTCGCACCCGATGTTATTGTGCCGCGCTGCTGGTGTTGTATTTATACGCGGGGGGGGAATTTCCGCCCGACTTAAATGGCTCGGTGGCGGCCCACGCGTCTTCCTTTCGGGAGTGGCCGTCCGGACATTGAGGAGTCGTTTTTACACTCGTGTGGGCTTCGAGTATCCGGTGGCGTCAAAGGCGTCGTCTTTTTACGGCTGTTTCTTCGCAGAACGCCGAACTAGAGCGCTGACAGTGTTTCCGTGGTTCGTTGACAAAAGAACCGATGCGTTTCTAAAGAAAGCGATTCGGCTGGTTCCATTTCGGAGGAGTGTCGGCTCCCTTCATCAACACAACCATGTCATTCAGGTCGGGCATCGCCTATGAGCTGTAATGTTATAGCGTTCGCAAGTATAGAACGAAACGAGTGGACTGAAAAAGAAAGCGTGAGGTGACAGAAACATAGCTGTCCTCCGTCGAAGCGGAAGTTTACCATCGCAAAAATTTATTGCGACACGACGTACGCTACAGCGCTCTCCGCAATAAGTACCAAAACTCCTAACTAAATATCTTTTCACAGCGAAGATAGCTGTCTATAGGTGGGAAAATGTGGCAGTCCGTGAGTGCACATAAATTGTAATGAAGGAGCACTGTTGCTTGTATACGCTATACCTGGAAAGGCTTCCACGCTTGGGCTAGTTTGTCTTCAGATTTTGTCACCATCTATAGCTAGGGATGATACCCGCCGCATCATGAATCACTACCCATACAATACTTTAGGTGTTCTTAACATTCTCTTAGCTAACGTCACCAAATTCAAAGTTTGAAGCGCGCATTCTTAAATGTAGTGATAATGAAAACATGCTTCAGCATCCCCGCTTAACCATCTATACGGAGTGCTTGGGCGGTGAATTTTTCATCACAGTATACCAGAATATTGATATATCGGAGCTCCGAACAAGCTGCGCGGTCTTTACTGTGGTCGAAAAAATGCCTGGCCGTACGAAAAATTTGTTCAGTTTTTTTTTAAACACTGAAGTATAGAAATTTTGGGTGCTGAAGAGGACGTTCTTCGAAATTTGTGCGACACACAGGCAAACAAACGGCTACCACGACCCCCACCACACCACTACTACTACTACTACTACTACTACTACTACTACTACTACTACTACTACTACTACTACTACTACTACTACTACTACTACTACCACTGCTACTACTACTGGTGACACTACTTCTACTACTACTACTACTACTACTACTACTACTACTACTACTACTACTATTGCTATGATGATGATGATGATAACCACCACGAACAGCTCGCATCGCCTTCTTATTTGCTTGCCATGCTTCGCTTCTCAGTGAACGCCTCAACTGTCCCGCGAGGAGTGTCTGTGTGCGTAACACAGCCGTTTTTAACTCTCCTAGAGTGTCAACGGGAAGTACAGTACATTCACAAGGTGTGCCTATTTGCGAACAGGGATTCGTAAAAGGGCGCACTGTGAAACGCTGGAGAACAGATTTCGCGAGGACGATTCTGATGCTTGGAGATGATCCGGAAGGAAACTGTGGTGTGGTGCAGGCAGAGAGAGCTACGACGCGGGAAACAGCTGCATGCGTCAGGCACGATGGAAGACTTGATGCACGATGCTGAACTAAAAGGGATGTCGTAAAAGCACTTATAGATGACCCGCTCCGGTTTGCACTTTGGCGCTTGTGTGTACGCCTCACACAAGCGCCAAAGTGCAAACCGGAGCGCCTCCTTATACCCATCTTAGTTGCACGTCGTAGAAGCATCCTTTCAAGCTATTGTAATTAAGCAACCTCAGTTAAAACCCGATCTAGCGAAACCAGATGTTACGAAGTTCCCCCACCTGAAGAAATTGCCGTTCCCAGAACCATAGAGCTCAGCGTTATCTTCAACAGCAATTAACGAGTTAACGAAGCTGTTTCTGAAATGACTGATTGAAAACATGGTGATTTCCTTCTAATTTTAACCGAGACAGGTTTTTCTTCCAGCGTGCAGTCTAACACTATTGCGTTAAAATCATCTAGCTAGGCGCCATAGCTACGGCACTAGCTCTACTCTCACGAGGCTGCACACCGCGCCCATGCATGGAACAACGGACTGGGCAGCAAGTAGCGCTCTTACGTACAGGATGGTGCCGGAGGCGGGGGTGGCTCCTTTGGTTATTGCATGGTTTCCGCAACAGATAGCATTGATCATCGCCTCGCATCTTTCTCGCACGGCCTGCTCGCAAAATCACTGAATAACTGTAGTCGTTTTCCGCAGCCTGTTATAGCCTCACATGACCATCTACATGGCTTGCATCGCCAAGAGACGCTGTCCTCTATGTCTGGGCCGCTTTCGCTGACCTTTCGGACACGTGGGGAGTGCACACCAGCAAAAACAATGCCTTGGGAGCTTTTGCGTGCCGCTACGTTAGAAATTTTAGATTTTGAAGGACTGAAAAATTTCTTTCTCGATTTTGCAAAATTTCCAATTTAACGAAGTAATTACAGCGTGGACATCACTTCGTTAAATCGACTTTAAACTGTATGTCCCAAACCGAAGTAGTTCTCGAGGAGATGATTGGTGTGTGACCTCTTACAGTAAGGCAGCTGTAGCATTTGTCAGCAACTATCAGAAATGTCCGAGGCAGCTTCAAACATAGGCGTGCGCAGAAGGGCGCAGCGCCCGACCCCCCCCCCCCCCATATGAAGGAAGAGCCAAGTCTGCCCCCTACCTTCACTTGGTCAGATCTGTTCAGTCATGCATGTGTCTGACGATAACGACGGCCGGAGACCACTGATGACGCATTCCAAGAGCTGTTTACTTCACATTTACACCCCCCGTAAAGCTGGGGCCAAAGACAGGCCACTTGTAGGAAGCGCGTCATCTTTCCATGCACTGCGAACCTTGTTGTCTTTCGAACGCGACCAATGGAGGAGGGAAGTGAGAATGCTCCCCCCCCCCCCCCCCCCAATGGATAACCCTGCACACGCCTATGCTCACAGATTATAGCTTCGCTTCAACATTGAGGACTGTAGTTCGTGTCGTGGCACATTGTCTATGCATGCCTGCCAGACCGGTAGCCAGGAATTTTTCCGTTGGTGGCCCACATGCTGAAGGCCTTGAGTATTTGAGAAAGACACCTATTTTCGTCGTTTACTTTCTGTAAAGCTCCCCCCCCCCCTTGGCTACGGGCCTCATGCCTGCATAGAACGATGTGTGGTGACACCGAAGTTACGACGGTGTTCCGAAACAGAGCCTAACAGTCTCACACCGATTCATACCTCGCCCCATGGTGTACAGTGTACGCCAGGCTGGAAAATCCCCTCGGCTTCTCGCGACGGCCGCTTGGCGTCGCCTCATTTCCTGGGCCGCTAGGAGCCGCGGCGCCTTCCTCCCAGCGGGTAGCCTTCGCGGCTAGCTAGAAGACTCGCTGATTGCTTCGAGGCCGGATTCGGCAAACCTATGCCCATTGAGTTTCGCGCCAACGTCTCGGTAACCCCCTCGTCTTGTCTCCGATTCTGTCGGTGGGGTTGTACCGATGCTCGAGCCAGGGGCATCCTCATTCTCCAGACCGCGCCCTCTCTCCCCTCATCTCCTCCTCCAAGATGTCTCTACACGTTGTGAGGAGGCTCTTATTGGATGCCCAGTGGGGACTAAACGGCTTTTGTGAGAAGCGATTACCGACGCGTTCGCTCACTTTGAGTGTCCGCTCGAGGACTTCCTACTGATTCGGGAAGCCGGAAGAAGGCCGGAAGGGAGAGGAGGGAAAGATGGAAAAGGTGGCGGAGGAGCTGAACCCGGTAGAAAACTTCGCAAGATGAGTTTCGCTGGGAAGATTTCGTCCCGTACGTCTAGAAATGAGGTACGAAATCCCGTTGTCGACGTGCGGTTGGAGGTGGCCTTTATTAATAATTTTTTTTCTATCTGCTTCGAAACCACGCTCGCCGTTTGCGTTGATTGCGAGTCTCTTGTCCGTACCGGTCGAAAGACAGATACCGGTTGGGAGCTGTTACGAGTAAAGAGTTGACTGGGTGAGAAACACGAAGCTGTAGAGCGCTTGTGGTGTTCACTTTCTTGTCTTCGTCTTCTTGTGCGCTACTATTACGCCAGCACGAAGCTGTATTTTTTTCCATTTCACTCGAGAAAGTCGTTCAAGTCGTACCCTTAGCTCATTTATCAAAGTTATGGCGCCCTTAATTAAGAGAAGGCAGCGTATGTTTCCTGGTCTACTTCCTTCTGCCTTGTCCGCCTTGGTGGATCAGTGGCTAGGGTGCTCGGCTGCTGACCCGAAGGTCGCGGGTTCGATCCCGGCCGCGGCGGTCGCATTTCGATGGAGGCGAAATGGTAGAGGCCCGTGTACTGTGCGATGTCAGTGCACGTTAAAGAACAACAGATGGTCAAAATTTCCGGAGCCCCTCCACTACGGCGTCTCTCATAATCATATCGTGGTTTTGGGACGTTAAACCCCACATATTATTATTACTTCCTTCTGCCTTCTTTGGCCCCCTTGCGGCGCAATTTAGTGCTTGAATTTGAGGTAGAAGGCATGCACGAAGAAATGTGGCATGCTAGTGGTCTTCTCATTTATATGGTCTTCTCATTTACTGTGTCCAGTGAAACCAATAAATAAACGTGATGCGTGTCAATCCAATCAATCTGGCCCTTCAAGCTCAAAATACCAGAGTTTAACTTGATTGTCACGTTATTTAGAGTTAATACTGGTTGTTTCCGGAACTGTGTCTCAAGAAAAAACGCGAATAGTACGATGCTCCAAATAATGTAAATTGGGCAGTTTTGAGTTACGACACCCAGGATATGGTTCTGAGGCACGCCATTGTCGGGGACTTCGAAATAACTTCGACCACGGGGGGTTTTGACGTGCACTTAATCTGAGTACAAGGGTTTTCTTGCGTTTCCCTCCAACCGAAATGCGGCCACCACGGGTGGGAATCGAACCGGTGTCTTCGAGCATACCAACGCAACACCATGGATGCCCCTAAGAGAGCGCGGCGGATATGACAGCTGTCATGCTTTTCCGTGACATTTCGTCTGTGTAAAGGGTCGTTTTGAGGTGTGTTCAGCATGAACGTTGCGTCTTGTGAACTGTTGGCACTAACGTTTACTCTCTTTCTCTCTCTTTTACCCCTTCATTTCACGCCCCTTGTGTAGGGTAGCAAACTGGGCATAGTTTAGTTAACCTCCCTGCCTTTTACAGGGAAAGCTGTTATGAGATCACAACGTCAGCTTTTTGGCGCCGTAGCCTCGCCGCCGCCGCCGCCGCCGCCGGTGTCCATAACCGCTATTACTCGAAATGAGAAAAAAAACAAAATTAATAAAAAATATCCCGGTGAGAATGGGCTTCGAACCCGGCTCTCTGCGTGGCAGCCCAGTATTCTACTACGGAGCGACGCCGGTGCTCAGAAATCCTTTGCAAACAGAACCTATGAGGGTTTCATGTCGGGGAAGGAATCGCGTCAACATGTGTACTAGAGCGTTTCAGAAGAGTAACATGACAACAAGGCGTCACACAATGCGAATCGCGTAACGATTGTCTCGCTCAATCACATAACGCTAAGCCATAATTCTTTATCGTCATCAACCACAGCATCAACAAAGTGCACATAATGGCTGATGTGTAACGGTTATCACGCTTCTCCTAAGAACGAATAATGGCGTAGTGGGGGCTTCCGTACTTCGCAAAAATTATGATTTATAGCGTAGTGGGTGCCATGCAAGTGTACCTGTAGTAGTTGCCCCAATAGTGTTTAAAAAAGGCTCTAGAAAGGCTGGTCTTCCAGCTTTCGCTGTGACTGTGCTGCGTGTTCCGCGCAGGCCAGGCGTTTTTTCCGTATTCCTTCTATCTTTCTCTTGAGTACCGGCCGAAATAGCCGTGTAGCTGTCGAAACTTCTTTTATATAAAGTGTTCTGATAGACGGAAGCTGCGTCACGGTCGCCTCACCGCCGAATTTGCAATGGCGGTGAGCCTACCAAGCAGTCCTTCACAGTGGAGCTTTTTCAGATCAAGCACAGGCCGTCCAGAAGGCCCACGATACGGCAGTAAGGTTAAACCTTACTGCCCCAGCGTAAACGTAAGTGTTGATCTTCAGGACATGAATAAAGTTTAACGTACCATACAGCGAAAGAAGAGGAAAAGTTACGTGCATCAGTATCTGACGTTTTCGTACAATTCCTATCTATATTACCTCCTTTCGAAGTTTTGGATTTCATTGCTTTCGTTACGTAAAGATTTAACTAGTGAGATATTGTGCGCCGTGCTAGTGCATAACGAACGCGACATATATGCACCGGGATTTGATGTGACGAACGCATGAAAATTATTGTGCATGGGCACGTAAACATCAAAGGAATTTCGTTATCCGCTCCTGGACCACGGAGTGTCCTGGACTAACCTCGCATTATAGGTACATTCAGAAGTACAGTCTGTTGGGCTACTTGGTCTGCCATCGTTATAACTGAAGTTAGCGCGAAAAATTACCTCACAGTCACAATAAACACGATAGACGCGGACGAGCGCTCAGTTGTGAATCATCGTCATCACCATCGACATCATCCATCATCACAATGTCTACAAATTTGTGATATGCTACTACGCAACATAACTCTCCAGAAATTGTGAATCACGGATATTTTTTCCGAATAACGCGAAATTACTACCTCACGGCATTTTAAATGGTTTGTTGCAAGAGCACCTAAACACTCTACCAACGAATGTTGTCATTGCAACCAACGCGAGGACGGATGGCATGGGAATATTTTGCCCTGTATTTGACTGGTCTTTTTAATTACGGTTGCCAGACTTTCTTCGTGTCTTTCGTGCTGAATTTATGACAATATTATTATCTTTACGAAAGTTAAATGCATTAGTTACAGTAGCGGCTATTATAACGGACTCCTTATCTGTGTGCTCTTCTTTCTGAGCATCTGGAGACACCACTGTACTGAGCGATTTAAATTGCTAGTTCGCGCTGATCTGGAATGTATTCGTTTAATCTGGGTTCCTTGTCAGAAAGCTTTGTTTTTCAATGAAGTGGCGTATTCTCTTGCAAAGATGTGACTTTATGAGCCGATTATTCGTGTTTTAAGTGCGGGGAACTTTAGGGGCCCGGGCTGTCGTGTGCTGTCGTACGATGTCGTCATGACAGGTAGCTTGGCGTTGCGCTGGCAAAACCACGCATAGTTATCTGTATGCTATTGAGTACATGTTAGCGCCAAGGAGAAGTCTTCTTCGTCTTGTTCTTCGAGCGCCTTGGCGATGATATCAAGTGCGGAGCACTTTAAGGGCCCAGGCTGTCGTACGCTGTCGCCGCTTGGCGTAACGCAAGAAAAACCACGTACAGAAATAGAAAAAAAGAGGAAGCAAACGAGAAAAAAGACACAAATAACTGGAAAAAGAAGAGAAAGAAATAGAAGAGCAAAGAAAGAGAAAACAGAAGAGAAACAAAGAAGGCTGCCCAGCTCCACACTTCTTTCAGGCTTGGCACCACTAGTGCGAAGCTGCCTTTTTCCACTAACAGCACACATCACGGTGGTGAGATTTCGCACTTTTACACTCAGTAAAAGATTATCCAACTCAGTACTGACTGCCTCTCCAGAGTACAAGCACCTTTTATTTCCCTGGCACTGTGATTTCCCTAATTCAAGGATGCTGGAAGTTGTCATGACGGAATTTCATTGTCGCGTTGTCTCCCTCAATATTTACTTACATAGGTCAGGTTAGTGACCTTCCCTCTGTGCCTCTTCTGTAATCAGGAGGAAACAATGGGTCATTTCTTTATATCTTGTCGCCCTTTCACTACACTGAGGAAGCGAATACTAGTACCACCTTTTCGAAAGCTTGGCCGGGAATTATCAGAACCGGTTATTCTTTCTTATGGGGACACTACTCTCAGATACAGCCGCAAGCGTGTTTTTTTTTTTGCCATGGAGGAATTCATCATTGCGACTAAAAGAATATCTTGCTAAATTCGGCCTGCTTTAAATATTTCATTACTGATAATTGGCAATTCAAATCAACACACTAATTAACTATCCCACCCAGGAATTACACATGGCAAAAAAATTCTGTAAAAGATCACTCCACTACTCGGCCAATCCCCCTGCATTGGGCATTTGCCAGCCCCGACGGGCATTTGCCACGCCCAAAGCACAACAACAACAACAACAACGAAAACAAGAACACATATCCAGCAGTCGCGTGACCGCTTACATAAGCAAAGGAATCAAACATAAGCAAAGGAATTTTCTCGCCCGTCTTTTAAGGAACTTTTTTGACGTCTTGATGCAACAGAACATACCAATCATCGTTCCAAAAGTTGATACATATTCACTGTTTTCCAAACTGTTGAAAGAACATTTTTTTGAGTGACCGCGACGCGATATTCAACGCCGAGAACCAGTTCCACACGCAAAAAGCGGACCGCTTCTTTGGCATGAAACCATGCTATGCATACGCCTACACGCTGCCCACAGGCCGTGTCCATCAATCATCGACGAGGTATTCAACCTGCGTAATCCTGCTTGTAAGTCAGGCTTTTTTCGCATTACATTAGCTCCCGAATACCGCCGCTTACAAAGGAGCCCAAAGCCTTTCCCGACAGAATGGCAAGCCTTGCTTTTTGCATAAGAATCAATTCATTCCTCCTGTTGTCCGGAGAAAGAAAATCCCGGATCTGCGTATATCGGCGCGTGCGTGAACCCTAAA
>JALIZH010011551.1:22500-69871 GCA_030522465.1 Rhipicephalus appendiculatus
CTGTGGTTTCCACTATTGACAAGTGGATGCATGTACGAAGCTGTGTTCCTTCCCGTAGTTGAGAGCTAATGGAAATAGATATATGCGAAGGAAGGAAGGAAAACATTTATTGTGAGAAAAAAGGTTTGTGGTACGGGCCAGCTTAGTCCGGAAGTCCCATCTAGCAGTGCTGGCTGTCCTCAGTCCAGGACGCCACAGGCAATTGCCGCCCTGCGGGCCCTGTCGATCAAACTGATCTGATCGTCAAGGCTATCGCTGGCCAGCAACTCCTCCCACCGCTCCACACTCGCTTGGTCAATGACGGGCAGGCCGGGAATGGCCCGGCAGGTCCATGTAATGTGCATTAGTGTGGGTTTCTCAGAGCACCATGGGCAGCGCGCAGAGTATTCTGTGGGGTGCATTTTATTGAGAAAATGCAAGTTTGGGTAAGTTCCGGTCTGGATTAAGCGCCAGCTGACAGCTTCCTCCTTTGTGAGCTTCTTGTGGGGAAGGGAGTAGGTACGCCTGAGTCCTTTGTAATAATTGAGGATGGCCGCATACTCACACGGGACCGGGATAGGCTCCTCGGAGGCAGTGTCATGGGGTGCTCGGTCTGCTGTATACCCTCGAGCCACCCTGTCTGCCTCCTGGTTCCCCTCCAGTCCCATGTGACCTGGCGTCCATATTATCCTGTGCCGGATGATAGGCTTTCGTGTGTCCAGAGTGTCGTTGGGATCTGGTGCGCCAAGGAGAATTCTAATCGCCGCTCGACCAACTCGCCCATTCAAGAAATTTCTACATGCCGCTTGTGAGTCCGTA
Organism: Rhipicephalus appendiculatus; assembly: GCA_030522465.1. Taxonomy (NCBI): domain Eukaryota; kingdom Metazoa; phylum Arthropoda; class Arachnida; order Ixodida; family Ixodidae; genus Rhipicephalus; species Rhipicephalus appendiculatus. The sequence continues at coordinate 23,299 of JALIZH010011551.1, forward strand.
AGGATGTTTAGTGACCGTCTTTGGTGGTTGCCGGTAGCAATGGCCAAAGCGATGGCCGTTTCTTCAGCCTCTGTAACGGAAGAGCAGCGGATTGATGCACTGGTGATTTCGCGTAGATGATGGTCGACTACCGTGGCTACAGCCTTATTGCGATTACCAGGGTAGAGCGCTGCATCTACATATCTCGCGCTCGTTTTATTTGAGTGCTCTTTCCGGAGAGCCTCGACTCGGGCCTCCCGTCTACCATGATGGAGTTGAGGATCCATATTGCGGGGTATGGGGGGCAACCTTGTAGGTAGCTTGCAGGTTTGGTGGAATAGGGCGTTGTGCGGCGATATCTCGAAGGGGGCCCATATGCCCAAGGCGCCGCAGTAGGTCCCTACCGGTGGAAGTCTGCGCGAGTCGTGAGAGTTGGGTGGCCAGTTGCGCTTCCCGTAACTCTTCAAATGTGTTGTGGACGCCGAGACTTAAAAGTTTCTTGTTAGAGGTTCCTAGAGGGAGCTTAAGGGCTGCCTTGTACGCCCGTCGTAACATAGCGTCTATCTGGTCCGTTTCCGCTTTAGTGAGATGTTGATAAGGAAGGCTGTAAGTCACTCTGCTGACGACGAGGCTGCGGACAAGTTTTAGTGTGTCCTCCTCTCGCATGCCGTGGCGGCGTGTGGTGACTCGCGCTATCATACGAGATACCTGTAGAGTGGTGGTGCGAAGGATACTGAGGGTGTGGCTGCTCTGACGGTTCGACTGCACCCACATGCCCAGGATGCGTACAATAGTTTTTTCCGGTATTTCTTGTCCGGCCAGCATAATGCGCAGCCGATGGCTCGGATCTTGGGGGTTGGGCTTATTTTTCTTTGAATGCCAGATGCGGAGAAGCTCCGATTTCTCTGTGGAGCAGGCGAGGCCACGATCACGCACGTAATCCTCAACGCAGGTAGCCGCTTGTTGCAGACGGGTCTCTTTTTCTCCGAGGGAACCCTGTGTGGCCCATAGCGTAATATCGTCCGCATAGAGCGCATGCTGGACTCCCTGAATGTGTTGGAGTTTACGCGCGAGGCCTATCATTGCTACATTGAAAAGCAGCGGGGAAATGACAGACCCCTGCGGGGTGCCCTTGTTAGGGACAGTCAGTGTGGCAGATCGAAGTGTGCCCAGCCCTATCGTCGCAGTGCGATTTGTGAGGAAAGTCCTGACGTATTCATACGTTCGGTGGCCGCAATTGAGGGCAGCGAGTGAGTCAAGTATAGATCGATGACTGACGTTGTCAAAAGCGCCTTTGATGTCCAGGGCAAGGAGGATGTGAGCGCCGTGCTGCGGTACTGTTTCGAGGACTTCCTCTTTAATTTGAAGGAGGACATCTTGGGTTGATAAGCGAGCCCGGAAGCCAAACATGGTATTAGGAAGGAGTGAGTGGTCTTCTAGGTAGTTCTGGAGACGGGTGGTAATCACTCTCTCATAAATTTTTCCAAGGCAGGAGGTCAGAGAGATGGGCCGGAGGTTCTCGATCTCAAGCGCCTTGCCTGGTTTTGGAATCAAAATTATCTTGGCGTGTTTCCATTCGGGCGGGACTGTACCTTGCTCCCAGTGTGCGTTGATCATACACAGCTGAATCGCTGAGATTCCGTATGAGGCTGTAGTTGACATCATCGGCACCGGCGGCTGTATTACGAGTGCTGCTGCGAATCGCGGCACAGACCTCGTCATACGTTATTGGGCTGTCCAGGATGTGATTTGGCTTCCCCTGATATGTCCCCTGATAGGGAGGTGGATTGACGGCGCCAAAGCACTTGCATCGGACCTGCTCCAAGAGTTCATCTTCAGTACCTGGGTAGGTGTGGACCAGCCGTGTTATTGCTTTAGTCGTTTCATTCTTTGTTTTTGTGGGGTCGATTAGAGACTTTAGGATATTCCAAGTGCGAGCCGTCCCCGGTGATTTTCGAAGGCTGTCGCTGAATTGAGCCCAATTAAGGCGAGTTAGTTGCATCGCATATAGCTTCTGGGTTTTCCACCTCTTGATTAGGCTGCGACGTGCTTCCCAGAGGTGAAGTAGATGGCCGTCAACTTCTGGATTCTGCAATGTTCTAGATATGTTCTTGGTGCACTTGTTCATCACGTTTCTTAATTGAGCAGTCCAATCACCCAGATCTGAAAGGTGGTCGAGAGTCAACGTGGTTTCTTTACGGAAAGCGTCCCAGTCTGTGATCTTTGCTTGTCCAATGGGGCGTCTCTTGGCGCACTCGGTGAGTTGGGTACGGACGATGTAGTGGTCACTGCCCAAAGTCTCTTGCATGTTTTCCCAAGTGTACGTCGCTTTGCCTCGAATTAGAGTAAGGTCGGGACTGGTGTCTTGACATACACTGTTGCCCAGTCGTGTGGGTGCAGCTGGATCGTTAAGCAAGATAAGCTGAAAGTCGTCTATAGCGGCATCTAATTGTCTACCCTTGGCATCGCTTTTGCGGTAGCCCCACCGATCGTGGTGTGCGTTGAAGTCGCCTAGTATGATGATTTCTTTGCTTTGTGCGATACGGCATGCTTCTCGAATGAGTTTCCGCAGATCCGCGTCCGACTGCCTAGGCGGGCTATAAACATTAAGCACTATTAGGCTGTTCTTGGTCATCTTCTGCTTTTTTACTTGCAAGACCAGCTCAATAATGACATAATCAACATTAGTATTAGGTATGCTATCATGGCCGATGACCGTTAGCGACTTCTTGACTAGGATGGCCACCTTCCCATCCTCCGGACCCTCAAAAACTTCGTATCCGGCGAGTGCGGGAGTGTCCCTGTCTCCTGAAGTGCGATGATATCCGGCGACACCAGTTGCTTCTGAATAAATTGTTGTAGAAGGCCCCGTTTACGACGGTAGCCGCGGCAGTTCCATTGCCAAATTTCTAAGCATTTTTGAAATGGAGAAGGTGCGCTGCCCATACTATTTCTGAGAGGTGGAGTGAGTGATTTGGGAAGCCAGCTTTACGACACCGGGGTCTAATGGAGGTTGTGTTGTGGCACGTGGAATGCCAGTGGTGGCTCGCTTTTTCCGTGCTATGCTGCTTTGTTCGCTGATTCGTGCGTCAATACGATTTTCAATGCCGTCTAGACGAGCACTTAGTTGTGTATTTTGGTTCAAGAGGGTTTGGTTAAGCTGCTGTGTAAGTTGCTGCGTAATCTGCTGTGTTAGATCACTCAGCATGCCCTGAAGTGTTGAAAGGGTGACCAGAGGGTCGTTGGAAGATTTTGGGGCTACAGGGGCTTGGGAGTTCGTGGAGGTTGTGGCAGGGTGCGAGGTGCGGATCCCCGTGATGAGGGCTCGTAGCTCTGCCATTTCCTTAGCATGTGTGGCTCGTAGGGTTTGTAATTCGCGTTTGAGTGCCTGATTTTCGCGAGCTAGGTTGTCAAACAGTTGCGGATGGGGTTCGTTCTGCGAGTGTGGAACCGCGGGAGCAGAAACTTTTGCCAGCCAGCTCACCTTATTGCCACCCCCCGCGGGGCGGGTGTTAGGATTCTTCATCTTGGTGCCTTTGGCGCTCTGTGGGCGTCGCTGCAGCTGCTGCTGCTGCTGCTCGGTGGCCTGATGGTTCTGCAGGCTGGCCTGGGGTTGGTGTTGGTCCAAGCCCCCCCGGGGGGGAAGGGGCGGGAAGGATGTGGATCTGGATCGAGACCGAGAGCTGGACCTGCTGCGTGATGCGTCCCCCCTCCGAGCTGAACCACCGAGGGCGCCGCGAGGGTGGCCGGCGTTGTGGTTTGCGACCGCGTTCACTGTACGTTGCCGGGGCTTTGGTCTGGTGGGGTGGTGGATGATGCCGAATTGTCTTCAGCCGTTGTCGACACTCCTTAGCACCTGTCAGGTGTCCCTCCCCACATATCTGGCACTGGGCTGTGCAGGGGTGGTCTGTCGGTGGGTTGAGTAGACCGCAGTTGCGGCATACAGGAGCTGTCGGGTTAGGGCACACGTCTGATCTGTGCCCCTGTTGCAGAACAAACCTTGCAGACTTGTCGGGTAGCTTTGTAAGGATGGCACGCCACCTCACCCCCATAGAAGAGCACGTATCGGGGGATCATGGTGCCATCGAAAGTGATGACTGCTGTGTTGCTGTTTCCTAGCATTCGAGCACTATGCACCTTGACGCCCTGCGTGCGTACCCGTAGGTTTGCCAAGAGTTCTTCTGACGGCGTTCCTGGTTCGATGCCGTGGATAACACCTCGCAAGGTGCCTTCCGGGGGCAGCCACATACGTGTTGAACTCGTAGTTTTTGCCACCCAGGGTCAGGGTGTCCACTCGACGAAGTACCCGCGCTGTCTCTTCGTGCGGTGTGCTTACGATGATGATGTTGGATCCGGGTCGAATTCAGGCAATAAAGTCGCTGCCCGTGCAGTGAGGGTGGGGTTCGCAAGCAGCCGCTATGGCGCGAGAGATTTGATGCGTAGAGTATTCTTTGATGGCCAGGCCTTTCTTCGGTCGAAGCACAATTTTAAGGTCACTTCGAGGCAGCGGCGGCAGCTTTCGTCGAAGCGGACGCGACGCTGTGGAGACTGTTGTCGTCGGAGACGCCGCCGCTGACGCGGCGGCAGGAGGGTTAAAGGAGCCGTGGCCTGTTGAAGCGTTCCCGGTGGCGGACGGGGCCGCAGCTTGCCCGGCCTGTTGCTGCGTTGCTCCCCGCTCGCGTTCGCGTCTATTTTGCTTCTGTCGTGAGCGACGTGACAACGCCAATTGCCAGTTTGGATCCTGGTCATCAGCGTTTCCCTCGGACTCCTTGGGTACTTGAGTTGTTCCGCGCTCATCCTCATCACTCGCCGATGTAAGTTCGTCGAGGTCAGAGGGGTCGGCCGGAAGCGGCGAGTTGAATTGGTCGTCGTCCGGTCGCGAGTCCATTTCACGGTCAGTGCACGAACTCGTTGACTGTTGGGTGGGATCCATCGTGGGTTTAGGGGCCCCGCCGCGAGGCCAGGCAGCCCGTCACTCGCCGAGGCGAGCTAGGTCTGCCGTTAGGCTTAGCGGGCCAGCGCTCGCTTCGTCACTTTACAAGTCGAAAATGGGCAAGAAAAAATGACCCACCGACTAGAAAGTTGGGTCCGGGTGGTTCCTCTGTTGAGCACTTGAAAGTCCGACAGATTGTCGGTGACGACAAAGAGGTGATCCGGGTTAAAATCTACGATGTGCGCAGAGCCGACGTGACATGCGTCCGCTCAGCGCCACAGCGGCGTCCAGATATATGCGAGGAAGAGCGATGAAACATTCTGGAGAGCGTGTATATTGAAAGTGTTCAAATGGTTGGCTAGCCTTCGTCAGAGTCCTGTGAGAGTTGTCTTAGTATTTCTACTCCGAAGAAGGACGGGAGAAGGCGTAACTTGAGCTATTTTGAACGCTAGTGATAAAAAAAAAAACAAAAAAAAACAAGGCTGTGGAAGTAATTTATAAGAAGTAACTATTTGAAAAATGGGAGATATCATGACTAGGACTTATGAAGACCATGCGCCGTAACACACACAAAAAATAATCTTTTGTTATTGCTTTCATCGATATCTAAGATCTCGAGGAAACAAAAGCAGGACTACTTACAAGTGGAGACTAAGTGAGCCCATGTCGCTTGAGTGCCCATTCACTTTAATTTTGTGAGCATATGCAGTGTTCTACATGGCCTGTATCCAATACATTCAAAATGCAAGAACCTCTCCACACCACTGAAACGCAGTCATGCATGCGGACTAATATCAAGGTTGTGGGCGCAAGGCCGTGGCCTTTTAGCCAGTGGTCAGCTGGAGCTCTGAGAGAGGATACAGATGGCACAAGCAAAAGAGAACCCGACCTTTGTTCAAAAGCGTGAAAAGCTGGGCCGGTTGGTTCATAGTTAGATGCGAAAACAAACCAGCGAAAACTTAGGACAATGGACGAAAGAAGAGGCACAATCAAGCACACACCGTCGCCGGACTTACAACCAATTTATTGACGCATCCACAAGTGGTTAAATACCTCCTCCCGCGCACGCGCACACGCCACAACCTGAAGCCTATCATCTGCCCCATAATCAGCCACACCCTGAAAGAAACATCCACTCCTTTTCTGTGATATGCACAGACGGTTCGCTTAAACAAACGTGCCCATTCTTTTTGATATGGTACGCCTCAAGCAGTTCGCGTTCAATTTTTGATTTACCCCTGCCTAGAATACAGGTCTGTCGAAACAAAGGTTCGCAACCGTTGCAATCCCTCACATGCAACGCTAAGTTGCTGCCTGTGCCCAGTCGTACACAGTAGGCATGCTCTTTGAGGCGTTCATTTAGACACTGCCCAGTCTGGCCGATATAAACATGCCCGCAAGTCGTGGGAATGGAATACACTACACCCACGCTACACTTCGTGAAAGTAGTTCGGTGATTAGTGTTGCAAGCAGGACTGCGCTCGCCGCCTGAGATACGGGCGCAAAGGCCAGAAAGCTTGCGTGGTGCTGAGAACACTAGGTTCACGCCAAACTTCCGCGATACTCGTTTTAGACTGTGAGACGTCCTGTGAAAATACGGCATCACCTCGATGTTTCTTGTCTCATCTAGTGGCCGGGCCTGTGGTTTTCTTATTTTTCTTGCCAACGTTTCGCCGACCGACAACAAAAAAGACGACGGGAAACCAGACGCTTCCAGCCGATCCACCTGCTCCATCAGGCTTTCGTGCATGACGTGCTGACAACTTTTGCTCAGGGCATTCCTAAAACACAGATTTGCAATGCTCCTTTTCACCAACTTGGAGTGCGCGGATTCGAAGGGAAGCAGCGCCTTTGTAGACCTCGGGGCGTACTTCCAACATACGTGTCCGTTATGTAAAAATGATATCTGTAAATCTAGAAACCTGATGGTCTTGTCAGCTGGGACTTCTTTAGTGAATGCCAAATTCTTTGAACAGGCTCTAAAAACATCTAAAATTTCATCTGCCACATCAGATAGCTGGTCAGTAGGTAAAAGGTTCAAAAAGATTAAGAAATCATCTACGTATCTATACACCTTGACGACACGTGCATCATGAAGTGCATCCCTCAGGGCTGAATCGAATTTAGCTAAAAACACTGAACACAGCACTGGCGCGACGCTCGACCCAATACATATGCCTTGTTTCTGAACTACATTATTGTCTCCGTACTGCACAATTGTGGACCTTAAGTACACACTAAGAAGTTCCAGGAAAGACTCTGAGGAAATTCCGCACTTGTTCTGGAACGCAACAGTCCCGCTTTTTCCTATTAGTTCGCGCACTGCCTCCAAAAGTTCATCCTGGGGTATGGAATAAAACATATCCTCAATGTCTACGGAAAAAGCCGCATTCGCACTGGGGAAACCACTGCTCAGGTGCTTCACAAGGTAAAGCGAGCTCTGTACCGCGAAAGGATCTTCCGGCACAAGACCCCCCATGGCGCGTTGCAGAAAGCTTGACACCAGCTTCTGCCAAGAGGCCTCTTCAGTCACTATTGCCCTAAAAGGATAGCCGGGCTTGTGCGTTTTAACGGTGAAGAACACCCGCAAGACGTCTTGTCGGCATTTGCGGATCTCCTTTTCCAAACCGTCCAAATTGAGCTTATTGATGATGCCAAGAGCTACGGCCTTTGTTTTTCGAGGTTTTAAATCCGAAATCTTGAAGTTCTTGTCAATTGCTTTAGACGATTTTGAGTCGAACGCCGTAGAGGGTACAACAACAAACCCACCTTCCTTATCTCCTTGAAGCAACCTGAGGTTGTTCTGTTAGAAGTGGGCGATCACGGGTCTCAAGTCCTTGCCTTTCTTGTTGCCAGCCCAGGTCTTCATTAAGCAGTCAGTCCCCTGCGAGACGCAGTGGTCCCTTTCTTCAGGCGGTGACTTCATGGCGACCCTGTGCACGGTTGCTAGAAGCTCATGTTTTTGCGCCCGAGGTTCCAGGCTGAACTTGGGTCCCAATTTTAGTACGTCCTCGCAGTCCCGCGGCGCAAGGAGACTCCGTTTAGGAAGGTGACCGGTGTGCCAGTGGCATTTGGTCTGGTTTTCTTCGGAAGGCTCAGTCGAAGCTGATTCCAGTAAACCTCTGTAAGTCTAGCAGCGAGGAGCCGATGGCTTTGAAGACTGCTCGAGACTGGCCAGGGTGGTTCAGACTGTTGGCATAAATGGAAAAGCCAGTCTTGTAGGTGCCTGACTTGCCGATAAAGCTCCGACTTCACAATCTTGCAGGTACGCTTCCAGTGACCTGTAGAAGGTGGCAGCGGACCAAAAAGCTGAAGAATTTCCGAAGGTGGAACGCCGATTCTGAGGCAATAAGACAACGCACGTGCCCTACACGCTTTATCGGCAAGTCAGGCACCTACAAGACTGGCTTTTCCATTTATGCCAACAGTCTGAACCACCCTGGCCAGTCTCGAGCAGTCTTCAAAGCCATCGGCTCCTCGCTGCTAGACTTACAGAGGTTTACTGGAATCAGCTTCGACTGAGCCTTCCGAAGAAAACCAGACCAAATGCCACTGGCACACCGGTCACCTTCCTAAACGGAGTCTCCTTGCGCCGCGGGACTGCGAGGACGTACTAAAATTGGGACCCAAGTTCAGCCTGGAACCTCGGGCGCAAAAACATGAGCTTCTAGCAACCGTGCACAGGGTCGCCATGAAGTCACCGCCTGAAGAAAGGGACCACTGCGTCTCGGAGGCGACTGACTGCTTAATGAAGACCTGGGCTGGCAACAAGAAAGGCAAGGACTTGAGACCCGTGATCGCCCACTTCGAACAGAACAACCTCAGGTTGCTTCAAGGAGATAAGGAAGGTGGGTTTGTTGTTTTACCCTCTACGGCAGGGGTCTCAAACACGCGGCCCGCGGGCCGCATGCGGCCCGCGAGGCTCTCGGATGCGGCCCGCGGCCCTCACACGACTGTCCTCACACCACATTTCTTTTTAAATTTTCTGATCAAATATGTTCGTGAGCTACAGACATGAGTGGTCTAAGGCATTGTCTCCGTGAGGCATCCCATGTGTTCACCTCGTTTTGAAACATATCCGTGAAACAAAAATTATATTTCACAATCGCCGTCCAAATTTGAGTAATTTTGGAGACCGGTATCGACATGTTGGAATCCTGGCGCCAAATCTCCTTCAGAAATGACCTGAATATGAGATATGGAAAAGATTTTTCAAATGGCAGATTTGCAGGCGAATTGTATACAACCCCCTCCCCCGCTCTGACCTCCTGCACAGCACCGGCCCATGCGGGACTAAATTGCGTGATTGCGGCCCGCTGGCTGATGTCAGTTTGAGACCCCTGCTCTACGGCGTTCGACTCAAAAGCGTCTGAAGCAATTGACAAGAACTTCAAGATTTCGGATTTAAAACCTCGAAAAACAAAGGCCGTAGCTCTTGGCATCATCAATAAGCTCAATTTGGACGGTTTGGAAAAGGAGATCCGCAAATGCCGACAAGACGTCTTGCGGGTGTTCTTCACCGTTAAAACGCACAAGCCCGGCTATCCTTTTAGGGCAATAGTGACTGAAGAGGCCTCTTGGCAGAAGCTGGTGTCAAGCTTTCTGCAACGCGCCATGGGGGGGTCTTGTGCCGGAAGATCCTTTCGCGGTACAGAGCTCGCTTTACCTTGTGAAGCACCTGAGCAGTGGTTTCCCCAGTGCGAATGCGGCTTTTTCCGTAGACATTGAGGATATGTTTTATTCCATACCCCAGGATGAACTTTTGGAGGCAGTGCGCGAACTAATAGGAAAAAGCGGGACTGTTGCGTTCCAGAACAAGTGCGGAATTTCCTCAGAGTCTTTCCTGGAACTTCTTAGTGTGTACTTAAGGTCCACAATTGTGCAGTACGGAGACAATAATGTAGTTCAGAAACAAGGCATATGTATTGGGTCGAGCGTCGCGCCAGTGCTGTGTTCAGTGTTTTTAGCTAAATTCGATTCAGCCCTGAGGGATGCACTTCATGATGCACGTGTCGTCAAGGTGTATAGATACGTAGATGATTTCTTAATCTTTTTGAACCTTTTACCTACTGACCAGCTATCTGATGTGGCAGATGAAATTTTAGATGTTTTTAGAGCCTGTTCAAAGAATTTGGCATTCACTAAAGAAGTCCCAGCTGACAAGACCATCAGGTTTCTAGATTTACAGATATCATTTTTACATAACGGACACGTATGTTGGAAGTACGCCCCGAGGTCTACAAAGGCGCTGCTTCCCTTCGAATCCGCGCACTCCAAGTTGGTGAAAAGGAGCATTGCAAATCTGTGTTTTAGGAATGCCCTGAGCAAAAGTTGTCAGCACGTCATGCACGAAAGCCTGATGGAGCAGGTGGATCGGCTGGAAGCGTCTGGTTTCCCGTCGTCTTTTTTGTTGTCGGTCGGCGAAACGTTGGCAAGAAAAATAAGAAAACCACAGGCCCGGCCACTAGATGAGACAAGAAACATCGAGGTGATGCCGTATTTTCACAGGACGTCTCACAGTCTAAAACGAGTATCGCGGAAGTTTGGCGTGAACCTAGTGTTCTCAGCACCACGCAAGCTTTCTGGCCTTTGCGCCCGTATCTCAGGCGGCGAGCGCAGTCCTGCTTGCAACACTAATCACCGAACTACTTTCACGAAGTGTAGCGTGGGTGTAGTGTATTCCATTCCCACGACTTGCGGGCATGTTTATATCGGCCAGACTGGGCAGTGTCTAAATGAACGCCTCAAAGAGCATGCCTACTGTGTACGACTGGGCACAGGAAGCAACTTAGCGTTGCATGTGAGGGATTGCAACGGTTGCGAACCTTTGTTTCGACAGACCTGTATTCTAGGCAGGGGTAAATCAAAAAATTGAACGCGAACTGCTTGAGGCGTACCATATCAAAAAGAATGGGCACGTTTGTTTAAGCGAACCGTCTGTGCATATCACAGAAAAGGAGTGCATGTTTCTTTCAGGGTGTGGCTGATTATGGGGCAGATGATAGGCTTCAGGTTGTGGCGTGTGCGCGTGCGCGGGAGGAGGTATTTAACCACTTGTGGATGCGTCAATAAATTGGTTGTAAGTCCGGCGACGGTGTGTGCTTGATTGTGCCTCTTCTTTCGTCCTTGTCCTAAGTTTTCGCTGGTTTGTTTTCGCATCTAACCTTTGTTCAACCAGTCCGTGCAGGTTAAAGCAGTTCATTTTTGGCCAGCGCTGCCGCTACCTGGCGCCAGCGGCGTGCCATGGGCGCCAGCCGAGGATGCGCCTGCGCGACGCACGCGCACACACTGCCCCTCGCGCTAACTAAGCGTGAAGAGGAGGATTACTCATTATTGTCGATGTCCAAGAAGAGATCAAATCGGGGCCGTGTAGCAGGCCCGCGAAGCGGTGACTAGGCAAGTCATGCACGCCCCGATGTGGGAGACTCGTGCCCGGGTAATCATACTGCAGGACACTGAATAAAAGTTAACGCAAACAAAAAAAGCGCGCAGCTTGCATTACTGCTGCAGGGCTGGAACCATCAGCGGCGCTCGTGTTCGACCTAGCTAAGTTTTGCTAGTAACGCGACGCTTTTACTAGAGATGCTAAGGTTTTGCAAGTAATAAGTACTAAGTAGGGCTGGACCTGGCTAGCCTTGGCTAAACATGTCATGTGACTACTTGTTACGTGTTCTGATTTTAGTCACGTGGACAGCTGTTACGTGGTTTATGGAAGGAACATGTCCCGTTACTAGTTATTAAGCGATGTTGCGTGATTTCAGTCTCGTGACCAAATGTTGCGTGATGTTATATGATTTTTAGTCACACGAGTAGTTAGGTGATGTTTAACGGTTGTAGTCACATGACTAGTTACGTGATGCTACGTGATTTTAGTAACGTGACTAGATGTTGAGCGATTTTTAGTCACGTGATTGAATGTTACGTGATGTTCAGCGATTTTAGTCACGTATCTACAGTGAAACCTCGGTGATACAAATCTCACGGGACCACCAAAAATATTCGTATCATCCGAAATTCGTATCACCAGAAAGCATGGAAATTTAGTATGCGACAAACGAAAGCTGGTGTACATTTTCATTCACTGTTTTTCAGGGCCGCAGCAACGACAGGAAGAACCCTGAATGTTTGTCAGTTAAATTTTTAGATGTCGGCAATTATACCAGCACTCGTAAATATACGGCCCGTACACGCCTGGAGTACTGCGGCGATAGTCAGGCTTTGGCGCGATAGATCAAGGTCACAAAGTTTCAGAACAATGGTCCTATGTTATGATTTTGTTATCGCGGAGGTGGTGGGGATGTTTTTTGGGAGATTTACGGCCGTGCCCGCACAAGTGCGACCTCACCAGACGCGCATGTTCACTTCCTGAGGCCTCACTCGTTCGCCAAGACCGTCCTCGCCTTCTTTCGGTCCTCGTCCACCTTTCATAGGATGTCTGAAGCATGAGGCAGGCACGTGTAAATACTGTACGACAGCAGCGCCCGCGTCAACGCGTTAGAAAAAAAATTTGGCAGATCCCAAGTACCATGGGAATCAATGTTATGCGAAGCATGCGGTGGCAAGGTGACTGGGTTGTAATTTTCTTATTGAGCGAAACATTACGAAATGACGTTAAAGATATGTACAAATGTTGTACGCACAAACATATGTTGGACAGTCACATATGTTTCGTATAACCAGTTATTTACAGTTGCGTAACGAGGCCAACAGAAACATGGGTATTACCTACACAAGAAGCGGTAATTTGATATGTAGCGCTTGTGCTTGCGAGGATGGTAGCCCTCGATAGTGCTTCGTTGACCAACTACAGTGGATGGCGCTTAAGGATACAATTGACGTTAACCCGACAGGATGCCTGCCTCATAGGAGTACATATGTAAAGTTTATGAAGTTAGATAGCCAGCACTGGAACCACAGTTTACGTTTCACCAACATTACGCCTGCATAGGGTCTTTTCCCAAAGCAGTTCCGAGACCTGGCGTGGCTCTGTGGTAGAATTCTTGATTGCCACGTAGATTGATTAGGTTCGATTCCTGCTGGGACCCTGATATTTATTATTTGCATTCGTCAGGTCAACGCCGCCGACGTCAGTTTTTCTTAACGCTCTCGCTTTTAAATTACTAATGTTTGTCCTCACCGTTCCTGGGTAGACATAAATTGTCAGACACCTGTGGCACATACCCGCATACTGCGGCCCGTGATATACGGGTATGTGCCACACGTGTCTGCAGGAAAGGGTTTGACGACGTATACGACAGGATTTTCACTTTATTCATGTCATGACCAGCCAGACGTATTGGTTAATGCCTCTTACCCTCCTATACAAACTTTTGTCTACCCCAAGTTAAGGATGCGATCACGAGAGCACACAGACGTAGGCGGCTAGATAGATAGATAGATAGGTAGATAGATAGATAGATACGTATATATATAGAAACGCAAAAGTGCTTACAGTACGCAAAGAAATGCTTCGCATTTAAAAAAGCATGACGATAATGCCCACTGTAATCTAAACACGAAGGCAGACGGAGGCACACTAGAGCCTCAAAGATTCGCGCGCAGAATCTCGAAAGCCGTGACGCGTTTCAAGGTTCATTCTGACCGTAAGAAAAGTATTGAATGCGAAGCATTTCTTAGCGAACTTCGGCGACTTTGAGCGTATCTATCTATCTATCTAGCCACCTACCACTTTGTGCTCTCCTGGCCGTATCGTTAATGGGATTTATACCAAATTTGGTACGGCATAACATGAGCGTATGGCGAACATAAATGGCTGGTCATATCATGAAAATCATGACTAACTTGTCATGAAAAGTATGATTTACACGCCATGTCCATAGTGCTCCTGAGGCCGTTTTCGTAACTTCATATATCCAAAAATTGGTACGATGAGACATTTCTGCATGACCAACATAAATGACAGGGTGGTAATATGAAAATCATGACCCTCATGTTATGTGCATCATTTACATGCCACGCTCAAGGCGCGCAGACGGCAGTTTCGCTAGCTTGATATACACCAAATTAGGTATTGCGTGACGTGACTGTATGAGGAACATAAATGATAAGTGGTATAATAGGGAAAGCATGACATGTCATGTGCAACATGACTTGCATGTCGCGCTCATGGCACGCTCACGGCCGTTTCGCTAGCTTGATATACACCAAAATTGGAACTGCGGGATGTGACTGTATAGCGAACATAAGTGGCAGATGGTCACATGAAAATCTTGGCATGCATGTCATCTACAATGCCATTTACATGCCATGCTCATGGTGCGCTTGCGTCCAGTGCGGTAGCTTGATATACACCAAAATTGGTATTGCGTGACGTGACTGTATGAAGAACATAAATGACATGTACTAAGATGTAAATCATGACATATATTATGTACAGCATGATTTGCTCCTTGCTTCTCATTTATGTTCGTCATACAGTCATGTCACTCAATACCAAATTTGGTGTAATATCAAGCTAACGAAACGGCCGCGAGCGCGCCAAGAGCGTGGAATGCAAGTCATGTCGCTCATGAAGTCATGATTTCCATATTACCACTTGACATTTATGTTCGCCATACAGTCATGTCACTCAATACCAAATATTGTGTATCTCAAGCTAACGAAACGGCCGCGAGCGCGCCATGAGCGTGGCATGCAAGTCATGTCGCACATGACAAGTCATGATTTCCATATTACCACTTTTCATTTACGTTCGTCATACAGACATGTCACTCAATACCAAATTTGGTGAATATCAAGCTAACGAAACGGCCGCGAGCGCGCTATGAGCGTGGAATGCAAGTCATGTCGCTCATGAAGTCATAATTTTCATATTACCACTTGTCATTTATGTTCGTCATACAGTCATGTCACTCAATCCCAAATTTGGTGTATATCAAGCTAACGAAACGGCCGCGAGCGCGCCATGAGCGTGGCATGTAAATCATACTTTTCATGACAAGGTAGTCATGATTTTCATGATATGGCCGGCCATTTGTGTTCTTCATACAGTCATGTTATGCCATACCAAATTTGGTATAAATCCCATTAACGATACGGCCAGGAGAGCACAAAGTCGTAGGCGGCTAGATAGATAGATAGATAGATAGATAGATAGATAGATAGATAGATAGATAGATAGATAGATAGATAGATAGATAGATAGATAGATAGATAGATAGATAGATAGATAGAT
Organism: Rhipicephalus appendiculatus; assembly: GCA_030522465.1. NCBI lineage: Eukaryota > Metazoa > Arthropoda > Arachnida > Ixodida > Ixodidae > Rhipicephalus > Rhipicephalus appendiculatus. The sequence goes on from JALIZH010011551.1 coordinate 38,406, forward strand.
AGATAGATAGATAGATAGATAGATAGATAGATAGATAGATAGATAGATAGATACGCTCAAAGTCGCCGAAGTTCGCTAAGAAATGCTTCGCATTTAAAAATAATAAACAGGCGCGGATGGTGGTAGCGAAGCTGGTGCTACCGGCCGCGAAATCACATATACTCGCGTAGAAAATGAGGACGTAGGTTGCGTAGAAGGTTGACGGCCGCCTTCACTTCTTCGGGACTCGGGATGAGGAGGCTGCGGGTGAGCCGTACGCCGGAAGGTGACGGCAGCCAACCTTGAGCGATGGAGCTGGCTGCTTGGATGGGTGCGCCGCGAGGTTTCAGGGACACCACAGGGATAACAGAGCTGCCGCACCTCCTCAGTGGTGTATGTGCGGGAGGACTCCAATGGTCGGCGCGTAAGCAGAATACCCGAAACAGTTCGGGAGCGAGCTAGTGGTTGCTCTGCCATTAGTGGTTTGGGCTGGAGCTTCCACGCTATAGTCGGAACGTCCAATGGACTGGGTGAGCGGCGGTGTCAAGGAGGCGGGAGGACTGCTTAGGCACTGACTGCAAAAACGCGGCCGTCTCCCACAAGATTCAGTAGGTATTGACCGCATTCAACGCACAACATCGTTGACGTCGTGAATTTAATTTATTCCCAGGATTTGGTGACATCTGTACGTGGTGCCATCTCTCGGCGGGGGCAATGGCGTTGTGCCATAATTGAATGAGAAGCAAGCGGAAAAAAAAAACATATTTGACGAAAAAGGTTAGTTATCAAGAACGACTCCTGGCTATATGTAGCAGAGACCCACTGGAGCATTCTGGTAAAATTGCAGTGTCACACTACAAAGCGTATGGCTTCCCAGGACAATTGAACACTGCTCATCGGAAACACATGGGGCCCCTTTTTAAAATATTAAACAATCTGGGAAGCCACGCGATTTGTAGTGCGGCACTGTAACTTTACGAGAATGTTCCAGTGGATCTCTGCTGAATATAACCGGGAATCGTATTAGTAACTATAGCTTCTTTCATCAGATATGATTTTTTTTCGCCTATTTCCAATTCAGTTACGGTCGGCCACCGCGGCCGCTCAGGAGATATGGCGCTATGTGCACGTGTCCCCAAATCCGGGTCATGACGTCAGATACGATAGTTTAATTACCCGCTGAAAGAGAGAGAGAGAAAAGCAAAGGAAAGGCAGGGAGGTTAACCAGGTAGAGAGGGAGAAACGAAGGTGGGTAGACAGACTGGTTGACATCAGTAACGTGCCGGGTTTGCTACCCTACACTTCGAAGGGCGGAGGGGAAAAGAATGACAGAATAGACAGCGAAATGAAGTGTAAGAAAGGTCACCTTCGGCGTAAGGAAGAAGCGATGAATGCGATAGCAACTAATTGGAATGTTATACGAAGTAAGGCTAGCAGCGTTAGGAGCTTTTCCCTTTAGGATAAGATCGGGCGTAACTTCGCAAAATGCTCGCGTAAGGAAAATACGATCGCTTCAGAAGGTGAAGCGTTTTTCGTGCTATCACCTCAGCGTGATGTAAACAGTGAGACAGCCCGTACGTAGATAGGAGCCTTCCACTGAGGTCTGTAAAGCTAGCGCGCGCGCCAGCGAGTTCAACCGCAACCCCCTCCCCACTCCCCCCCATCGCTCTGGGCATCCCTTCATGCTCATTCGCCCGAAGGAGCCGGCCGAAGCGTTTCGTCTCTGCTGTCAACGCGCCCCCCTACAGCGTCCGCAAGTTTGCGCTCTCATACAGAACATACAGCACGCTATGTTATCAATTTAGACTTTATACAGAACATCACGGCGACGGCAAGAATGCTCCTAGAGTGTCAATATAATTACTATCGCAATAAAAGAACACCAGCGTTCACAAGCGTTCGTAAAGTGCGGTCTACTTTATAGGAAGCAAGGAAGCACAGCAGGAGCGCAGCGAGGGATCCATCATCGTGAGGTGCTATGTCGGCACCGTCAACATTTATATCTCAGGTTCCGGAAAACGATGTCCATTTCGACTCCGTCTGGCTGCGTTCAATTCCGCTAATCTCAATTCGTACTGTCCTTCTTTGCTCATCTGTTCGCTTGTTTCTGCGTTTGTTTGTTTATTTGTTTGTTGGTTGGTTCCCTTGGTTGTTTGTCACGCTTTCTCAGTCTCTATCGGAAAGGCGGACAAAACGTAATGGCTTTCATCTCAGACCGCGAGTCCTTGCGGCGATAGGGGAAGGTGTTCGGAACGGAACGCTGCACGAACACCTGCGACCCGCGAAAAGACAACGCGGGCGGCCATCCTTTTCGAGAGAGAGGGAGGGAGAGAGAGTTAACGCGGTCGTCGTCGATTAAGCGCCGTGTCTGCGGGCGCGTCGGAGCCCGAAACCGCGGTGCCGGAGCACCAGCTGCCGTCTTGACTTCCCGCGCCAATTTCCTTCGTCGGTCGGCGAATACGTACGCGCCTGGCTTCCCACTCCTGGTCTTACGGCGAGGGACGATCGATGCTAGCTGCAGGGCGGTAGTACAGCGGGCTGCCACAAGATGTTCGTGAAAAAAAGGAAAGAAAGAAAAAAGCCTTCGAAAGAACAGTCGAAAATCGCTCGTCCGTCGGCCCTGCCCCGCGATGTTTCGCCCGTCCTCCCGACACCTAAGGTTTCCTCCTTAAACAATTTCCTTTTGTTTTTGTCTCAACATTTTTTTTAATACAAACTGCCCCTCTACGATTTTTTTTTTGCCCGTTCCTACATAACCGTTCTGCTTAGTCCCCCCCCCCCCCCCCCCTCCATTTCAGCTCTCCCCTTCTCCGTTTTTTTTTTTCGTCTTTTGCGTTTGCATTTATTTTTATACCCGCTGTTTAGATTTTGTAATCTCGCAATTTTTCACTTACGCTCCATCCTTTCTTTTTTTTTTTTTTTCGAAATTGTTTCCCGTCCTCATGTGAATCCTCCCAGACAGCTTGCAAAAGTCGGGAGTGAAATCCGTTTTATTTTTAAATCTGTTACTTTTTACAACTTTTTCGTTATTTTTGAACTGCAGGCTTCGGTAGTGTTCGTCATTCGACTTCAATTTCTGACTTCATCGCATAACTTTTGTATAATATGCCCTTGTTTTTTCTTTGTTTTTTTTTTCAAATTCCTGCACACCTCGCACGCATCGGCTTTAAGGTATGTGTGGGTGGTATTTGTCTGTTCATACGCTGTATACTTTATTGGCGTTTAATATTTTTACGTTTGCATGTTTAAATTATTTCATTGAACTCATTTTCATTCCACGTAAGCGTCCTCCGTAAACTTTAGTCCTTAGTTATTTAATTTTTTTTGCTATATTTATTTTCCAGTCCTCGGCATTTTTTTTTTTTTTGTAGTTTGGTTAATCCAGATTTTTACGAAAAGTGCTCGCTCTCTAATTGATGCCAACACCTCGCCTTCTGGTATTTTCTCGCGCCTTCCAATTCTCAGCTGACGTAGCTTTTCTTTTTAAGGCCCCATTTTTTTTTCTTTTTCACGCCTCTAGCTCACACCCGATTTCAGTCTAGAATTCCCCCCAGGGTCCAACATTCTATTTCATCGTTTTCTTTTTATTTTCTTCTAAAATCTATACGCACGTTCTTTTGTACCTCCAGAAAGAGCTGTCGAATTTTGCCTGTGTTACATACTGCTAGCCTCGCTTTGTTATTTCTTTATTTTAATAGTTTTTTTTTTTTTTTTTTTTTTTTTACAAAGGGCAGGGCAAGGCCAGCGGCGCAATAATTTGCGCGTACCGCTTGAGTGCGCTAATAGAACACGGCCAGCGAAGTCAAAAAAAGAAAAAAAAAGAAAAAATATGCGGCAAGAGGCAGACATCTTGGGAGACAGGAATAATATGAATAATGGAAACGCAAGGTGGGTGCGGTTTCTTGCAGAAAAAGAAAAAACAAAAAGCAAAAAGGTGCACTAAAAATGTTGAATGTATAACGACAAATCTTACTAATGCACTCGCAGTAGCGGCGGCAACTCATTTTCGCCTCCCCCTCCCCCCCCCCCCCCCCCCCCACCGCCACATCAACGCGACGAGCTCCCTTTTATTTTCTTTTTCATTTTCTTTTCTTTTTCTTTTCTTCTTTTGTCTCGCTCATTTCGTTTTCAGCGATTGAAAGTTTTCCAACCATTGTCGTCGCGCAGCCGTCACCTCAGGCTTCTCTTGTAACGTTCGACGCCTCTTGTTTCTTTTCTTCATTTTTTTTTTTTGCTCTTTTGCGATCGCGCAAAAAGCTGCATAACATATTCGTCGTGTGTCTCGAACGCTGGCACGCGGTGTTTTGGCCGAGCGAATTTTTCCAACGCCTCCTGCTGCCCTGGCATTTGCTGCTTGCTCGTCGGTAACACCTTGCTTCTTTCATTCTTTTTTCTTTCCTTCTTTCTTTCTTGTTTTGAGAAGCACCCTTGCTCTGGCCTCCTTGATTATCATACCCGCCGGATTCGGCAGGCTGAAAGATAACAGACAGTGAACGGTGGGTGCGCGATACAGCGAGTAAAGAAACCAAGAAGTCGAGAATGAGAACGAACTGCTGTCGACAGCTGAGAGGTGGCGCGCCTGTCGCAAACGGGGGCGTTAATTTCTAAGACCCGCTTCTTGAAAGGCACTCGAGGGATATTTTTTTTTCTTTTTCTCTCGACTCCTCCGGCCCAAAGAGGTGTCTTTTCAGCAGCTCCGCGCTCGGTTTTCCTAAAATTAATTTTTTTCCTTGACGTTTCAGGAGTGTGATGTTAAAGTGGTTATCTTATTTTTTTCCTTTGTTGCTCGGAAATGAAACATACGACTGAAGTAAAACCAGCAGGAAAGCATCATTAAAGGAACAAAGGGATATATACATCTCATTTTCAATTTCTTACGGCAAGGATTGTGCAGTGGAATGAAATACAGCAGAAACAGCAGCAACAAGAAATACGAGCCCTTAGCACTATAGATTCATTTTTATTTGCCTTCACTTTTAAAAAATTGTTCGAAGCTGAAAGAACTAATTTAGCAGGCGTGGTGCAACCCGCCCCTGTACAGAAACCATAACGCTATATCAAAATATTCTCGCATAATAACTACGTATGCCTAAGAATTCAATAGAAGGAAACAAATGCGCCCATCTTTTCTGCTCTTAGCGTCCGTGTAAGATGTGCATCGCCGCGCGAGAATCTCGCGATGTCAGGAACGCGTTGAGCAGCCGTAAATTAATTTTCCTCGTGCTGAAGAATCAGCGCAGCCTCGTTCAACGGGCACGAGAGATGGCGAAGGCCCGCGGCTGCCAACCTTGGGCGCACAGTGCGCTTGCTCACGCAATAAACATTAAATTCTCGTGCTTCAGTTCTGAACATTGTTTCATTGATGACATTAAAGTATTTAGAAAAGTGGGCGGAAAATCAATGTGATTTTTTTTAATATCTGGGGTTTTACGATAAAAAAACCAGGATACGATTATGAGGGACGCCGTAGTGCAGGGCTCCGGAAATGTCGACCATATGGTGGTCCTTAACGTGCACTGACATCGCACAGTACACGGGCCTCTACCATTTCGCCTCCATCGAAATGCGACCGCTGCGGCCGGGAATGAACCCGCGACCTTCAGCTAGGTCAGCAGCCGAGCACCGTAACCGCTACACCACCGCGGCGGATGAAAATAAACATGCGCGTGTCCTTTACTTTCGCTCCGCAAACAGCGGTGCTACGCTTGCAATGAAATTCAATTGAAGTTACAAATTTTTGACTTCAAGTTATAGCTTCCACTTCAGTATGGCGTCCCTCCTAATCACATTGTGTTTTTGGGACGTAGAACCCCAGATATTATTATTATTATTATTATTATTATTATTATTATTATTATTATTATTATTATTATTATTATTATTATTAGATACCGGTTATCCTAAACCGGTTAACATCCACACATTTCCTCTCTCTCCAGTTTTCCTCTCCTTTTGCTGCATAACCCGAGTGTTTGCTTCACGTTTGCGTCATGAGTGCGTCAAATTAATTTCTTTGGGCACGGCTAAGACCCTTGATTTATGACCTAACTACAATCGAGCGCGGAAGCATGTCTGGACGCCTTCCTGCTGCACGCATGGTGGTACAGGACAATCAACGTAATAACGTTGCTTCTATTCGCTATACCACGTGCAGCTAGCAATTAAGCAGTTGTGCTATATAAATCCCGGTTTAAATTAGCGCGATGATTTCTCCCATAAACTGCACTCGTGCCTTGTTGATCAGACCACGTACGCTGTACCACGACGCTGACGCAACACGAAATTCCTGGTGATGTAGCCGCGCAGATCGTGTAACGCGTTCGGATCGTAAATTGTTAAAAAGTAATAAAAACGCTGCAGAATGGGCGCTAACGTGAAGGAAGTGCTATAGTTGGCGGCAGATAATTATGTGGTGAAATGCACTTGCAAAGCTTGAAGGAGTTGCATAGATGCAGTAAGCGCAAGATGGTGTAATTGGGTATTAGTGAGTGAACCCAGCCATGTCTCAGAGCAGACAAAGATACGTTGCTGCTACCCGATCGCCACGGTGGTCTAATAGTTACAGCGCTCGGCTGCTGACCCGAAGGTCGTGGGATCAAATCCCGGCCGCGGCGGCCGCATTTTCGATGGAGGCGAAATGCTAGAGGCCCGTGTACTAAGATTTAGGTGCACGCTATAAAAAAAAAAAAAAAAAAAAAAAGAAAAAAAAAACATAGACGGTCAATATTTTCAGATCATTTCACTACGGCAACCCTCATAATCATATCGCGGTTTCGGGACGTAAAATTCCAACAGTCGTCATCCCCCTGGCTCTCGTTATCAACTTGTACGTGTGGTCCAGTAAGGTGTCTGTAATGCGAAGCAGAACCAAATACTAGGGCTTCCACACGCACGTCTGGGCGAGGACTGATTTACGACCGCAATGGCCGCAACTTTCTTACTGTGCATCATTGCCTTCCCAGCCTTGCCGCGTCTACCTTATGCGCCTTAATTTCCCACCTTGGCGGCAACACTGCCTCAACGCGAAGGCGAGCGTATTTCCGGCCGTCCAATATTACCCGCGAACGCTTCAGCTTCGGAGACGCGCGCGTCCCAGGAGGAATATCGAGGCCGCTGTTATTAATACCGGCATCGGTAATGCCTTATTCGGCCGACGTGTTGTGGAAGAAGAAGGGAAAAAGAGAGAAGAAAAAGAACGCGGAAGGGCGCACGTAAACGACAAATTAGGCTGGCAAGCAGTCGAGCCGAAACACAACGAATGAAGCGGGAGCAAGAAGAAACTGGGAGAAGGGGAGAGAGAGCGGAAAAAAGGAAGAAAGTGAGAGAATTTTATTTGTACGTGGATAAGCGATCTTCCTCGTAGGGTGGAGCCCTTAGTTCAGGACCCCATTGGCTGGCGCCACTCCGCGCGCCCGCTGGATCAGCCGACGCTGCACTAGGGAACTCCGCTTAATTTTCCCGGGCTCACACTCTGAGCTGAGCATTTCTGACAGCGCCACTTCAATGCTAAAAAGAAAGAAAGAAAGAAAGAAAGAAAGAAAGAAAGAAAGAAAGAAAGAAAGAAAGAAAGAAAGAAAGAAAGAAAGAAAGAAAGAAAGAAAGAAAGAAAGAAAGAAAGAAAGAAAGAAAGCTCTTCTTAGCATACGCGGGACGCACCTGTCGCCACGCTGATAAAACACCTTCTCGCTCGCGTGGCTCCCCATCAAAGGTGGGTCGAGAAAGGTGAGGGGTCGCGACGGCCCTCTTCCCACCCTCGTTTCGACCGGGCCACCCGTGTTTATGCAAAGCGAGAGCCTGACGCGTGCTGGCGAGGAAATTAGCGGTGCCGCGCGGGTCATAAGCTGCTACCGCTCCGCTGCACGTGTTCTTCGCCGCCCCAGCGAAGCATTATGTCGGCGCGCGGTTGCGCTCGCGATCATGATGAGGTGATTAGCCTCACAATGGGTTCCGTCGAGGGCAGAAAAAGAAGAGGAAGACGTAATTTTTGGATGCCGTGTGTGCATTGGCTCGATCGCTTTTATATTGTTTTTTGCTATTCTGAGGTGCAGGGAATCGGGGAACAGCCCGTGCGCTTCTTCATCGTGTCTGATACCCGGGGTTGGAAGAGCGAGCCGATATGTGAGTAAGCGAACAGCTGCAACTGTTTCCCTGGGTGCCGGCTGATGGCCCAGGCTGACGATGGAAGGGACGAGCGGAGTGCAGGCGATGTAGGGATAACAGGGGCTGAGGTGAGAAGATTACTTCCGAGGCAGCGCCGTAGCATTGACATCCATTTACAAAGGCGGCGAAAAAAGGCATCAGAAGGAGATATCACTGATAAAACAACGGATGCCAGTTTGCTATCTGAAGGCTGAGCCCAATTACAGAACAATTCAAAGTGTTCAAAAGTACTTCAAAGTACTTCAGTGTAGTCAAAAGACACTGTAAGAAAGGAGTTGGGTATTTTCGCATACACCCTTTTTATACAGTAAGCTAGGAGCACATACCGAAATATTATATCTATACTACGTGAAGTAGTGTTGATGTGAGCCTTGAAACATGCTGGTGCAATAATTAGTAAGTTATTTCATCATAACATTGCAAACGACACTGCAAACAATTTTCGTCGCTTCTCGCCTCCTTTGCCACAGGTACTTCCCGTCGCCCCCCTCACCATAGCCTACTTCACACGTGTCGCGATGCCTCTTTCGCTTCACGCTCATCGTTGTGCCCCTTTGGTTCGTGACGTAGAGATCGCGCTAGCGCTTTTATCAGCAGTTGTCCTGTGGTCTTGCTACGGGATGGACACGTGTCGTTCGCTGGGAGAGGGAATTGAAGGAGTGGCAATGGGCGCGAGAACCACATGAAGCCGCTGCCGCAGAACGTGCAGCCGCTTGCTCCCATATTCACACTAGTGGATGGGCACTTTTAGTTCTTTTTAAGTGCGGAACACTTTAGGGACCCGGGGACGCTGCCGTCGCTAGGCGTAATTCAGGCGAAACCACGCATAAAAACTGAAAAAAAAAGAGGAAGCAAGCGAGAACCAAAGAGAGAAAGGAAGTGAGAAAATGACAAGAAAAAGAGAAAAAGAACACAGAGAAAAACCGGAAAAGACAAAAAGAAAGAAAGAAAGGAGGAAAGAAAGAGAAAGAAGAAAAACAAAGAAGTCTGCCCAGCTCCGCACTTCCTTCAGGCTTGGCACCATGGACTAGTGCGAGGGTGTCTTAATTTCTTTTTATCGCTTATTTTACACTTAGCAATCATTTTGCATATTGTCACTCGCGTTTTGTATTATACTTGTGCTGTATTCGGTTTACGCCCACAAAGACTGTAAGCAATGCTCAGCGCAAACCGCGCCTCATTTTTCTAGAAGCTTCGCGTTTATTGTAGATCGTTGTGTTAAGATTGCGCGCAAGACGAGAACACGCGAGCTTATTCCAGAGCTTTCGCGACAACCAGCGATAAGACTGGAATATTCGATGACACGCGTATAAATGCCGACGCGCTTCACCGCTTGTCAGTTTATTGACGGCCGACGCTCCGTTCGCCGCTATCAGTGCCAGCGTGTATTGCTGTAATCTGACTTTCAGTTTACCGGCCACAAGTTCGGCCTAATAAACAGTTTCATCGTGAACATACCGACTGCTGCTTGGGTCAACGTCACGACCGCGTGACATCTGGTGGAGGTGCTTCACGGCCCATGTACCGAACGCCCCCCCTCAAGCCGTGAACCCAGCCCACGTCGCGAAGAAGACACCGACACCATCAGCGACAGTCGAGCCAGCCGCAGGCTGAAAGGACTCCCCCGCAGCACGGACTCCTACCGGACAAGTCAAAAGCCACGCTGACGAAGACGACAGGGACAATGACAGCCGCTGTGTCCCCAGCAACGATCGTGATCCAGCCACCGAGAGAGCCACCGACTTTCCATGGATCGCCAAGTGAAGACCCTGAGACCTGGCTAGAGACGTACGAACGCGTCGCGACTATGAACAACTGGGACTCGGACGAAAAACTGCGACGCGCCTACTTCTACCTCGAAGACGCCGCGAGGACGTGGTTCGAGAACCGGGAGTCCACGCTTCGAACATGGGACCTGTTTCGCGGCGCTTTCTTGGAGACGTTCGCGAGCGTCGTCCGAAAGGAAAGGGCCGCCGCCTTACTGGACACACGAGTGCAGCTCCCGAATGAGACCGTCACCATCTTTACAGAGGAGATGACGCGACTTTTCCGGCACGCCGACGCTGACATGCCCGAGGAAAAAAAGGTTCGGTTCCTCATGAGAGGAGTAAAATAAGAACTTTTCGCCGGACTTGTGCGCAACCCCCCTAAGACGGTCTCGGAATTCGTTTCCGAAGCCACTACTATCGAGAAAGCGCTAGAAATCCGCAACAGGCAATACAGCCGCCGCCTGCCTACGACGAGCTATGCGGATGTTCAAGCGCTGGGAACCAACGACCTCCGCGAGACCATCAGAGCGGTCGTGCGTGAGGAGCTGCGGAAGATGTTCCCCAGATCGCAACCTCAGGTGGATTCGATAGCCGAGATAGTTCGTGAAGAACTCCAGCAGTCGCTCGGCACCCCTGAGCCACCACAGTCTCAGCCGCAGGCCCTGAGCTACGCTGCTGCAGCCCGACGCAGTGCACCCCCTCCACGCCCCCCGTCAGGACGCCGCACAGCAGCACTACCGTCGCCAGACGCCGCCGCCACCACCACCGCCGCCATCTCGCCCGCCTGCCGGCCAGCGGTACACGCCGAGGAAGACCGACATCTGGCGAGCCCCCGACCACCGTCCACTCTGCTACCATTGCGGAGAAGCCGGCCACACGTACCGCCGATGCCAGTACCGACAGATGGGGCTACGGGGATTCGCCGTCAACGCGCCGCGTCCGCAGCCAGGCGAACGGCCTCGCGACATCGACGACTACCTCACTGGAACACAGTGGCAAGAACGACGACCTTCCCGCTCGCCGTCGCCCGGCCGCTACATGTCACCGCACCGCCGGCAATACAATGGCCCAAACCGGGGCCGGTCGCCTAGCCCGTATCCGGGAAACTGAAGGCAGCAACCGATGGAGGTGCGGTTGCTGTACGACGAAATGCCGAAGATCCTCCGCGGCCGCCGACGACGACAACGCGAGGAAACCAGGAGAATACGACGCGAAGCAGACGAAGCCCTGCCGACGAAACGTCGCGGACCGACGAAGACGTGACGACACAACAAGGAAGCAGCGCAACAAATCGACGTAGCCGTGATCCGACGCCGCGACCCAACCGCAACGGACGACGACGAACCAACGACCTCGACGTAATATTCGACGGTCACAACGTCACCGCTCTCGTCGACACTGGAGCCGACTATTCCGTCGTCAGTGGGCCTTTTGCGACGCAGTTGAAGAAAGTGAAGACTGCTTGGCAAGGCCCTGAAATCCGTACCGCTGGGGGTCATCTAATAACGCCAGCCGGTGTTTGCACAGCAAGAGTCACCATCAATAACCGGACCTATCCAGCCAGCTTTCTAATTCTACAGCACTGCTCCAGGGACGTAATACTTGGGATGGACTTCCTAAGTAAACACGGCGCCGTCATCGACCTAAGGTCTCAGTCGATAACACTAACCTCAGAAAAAGCGCTGCCTACCCAGACGACGCCAGGGAGCCATGCATTGAACGTGATAGAAGAGCACGTCACCGTTCCGCCTCTCTCCAGCGTCATCATTTCCGTCGGCACCGAAAACCCCGCAGACTTCGAAGGCGTCATCGAGGGTGATCAGCACCTGCTTGTAAACCGTCAGATTTGCGTGGCACGAGGCATCGCCGAGTTGCGTGAAGGGAAAGCAACAGTGATGCTTACGAACTTCAGCAACGAATACAAGCACGTGAGCAAAGGCACGACGGTCGCCTACGTCGAAGACATTGTGGAAACCAGCGACGCCCTCGCCCTCGCCGAGTTTACCGAACATGCACCGACGAACCAAGCTCATCAACTAACTTTCGACGTCAATCCAAGCCTTCCGACGCATAAACAAGAACAGCTCGAAACCCTGCTCCTGCAATACAAGGATTGCTTTTCGTCGTCGTCCAGAGTTCGACAGACACCAGTCGCACAACACCGCATCATAACAGAGGAAAGTTCCAGGCCACTACGTCAGAGCCCGTACAGAGTTTCAACGAGGGAACGCGAGGCAATAAGGAAACAAGTCGACGAAATGCTACGCGACGACATCATCCAGCCTTCAAAGAGTCCGTGGGCGTCACCCGTGGTGTTAGTGAAGAAAAAGGACGGAACCCTACGCTTCTGCGTCGATTATCGCCGCCTGAACAAAATAACGAAGAAGGACGTGTACCCTCTCCCACGGATAGACGACACCCTCGATCGGCTCCACAACGCGAGGTACTTTTCGTCGATGGACCTCGCGCTTCACCGCTTGTCAGTTTATTGACGGCCGACGCTCCGTTCGCCGCTATCAGTGCCAGAGTGTATTGCTGTAATCTGACTTTCAGTTTACCGGCCACAAGTTCGGCCTAATAAACAGTTTCATCGTGAACATACCGACTGCTGCTTGGGTCAACGTCACGACCGCGTGACAATATCCTTGATACATCTCACCTCTCACTAGTGCCGTTTGTTTTCTTGTTTCGGTTTAGCTCTTCAGTGTTTCCCTCGACACGTTCAACAAAGCAGTCTGGTGGGAATATCTGCACTTAATGTATTGTTGCTTACCGCGAAAGAAGGACGCACCGCGACATAAAGCACAAGATCACTAGAGCGCTGTGTCCTCCGGTATTTTTTTTTTTTTGTCATCTCGCTCCGTTTATTGGCGCTAAACCTCAAGCACGCAATAGGTGCCGTTTTATGGAGCTATTTTTTTTTCTGTTTAAAAAAAAATTCATCACTCATTCCATAACACTCTGTGAACCCGCATGACCAGCGAAGCTGCATGTGTAGCGCACGTTATAGAGGTGAGACAGAAGTTTGATTAAAGGTACAGGCCATATATATTATTGTCTTGAGTGGTGGCGGCGGTTATCGAAACCACACGCACGCACGCACACAAGCATACCCCCCCACCACACACACACACGCACTTATTTTTGATTGATGGTTATTAGAGCGAAAGCCCTAGATGCCTAATCAAACACGAGAAGTGACCGCCAGCGTCAACAAGGGCGATGCGAAAAATAATCATCAGGTCATTACGTCACCATATAACATCATCATGGCATCGAAAATTGCCAACATTTGTGACGTCGTCATGACGTCGCTCTGAAGACACGTAACGTGACGTAAGATGATGACGTAATCACACGACGTCGTCGCTTGGTCATGTGTGGGCAATCCCAGAGGCAACCTGAGGTGCAGAAAGCCTGCAATGATTCCGATTCCGAAGGCAGTGCAAAACCGCGCTAGGGCATAGCGAGCTTTCAGGGGATGAATACGATCGACTGAGGATAAAAAAGAAATAGAAGACAACCTTCGCCTTCGAGTCATCTTAGGCGAATGCCTAATACGTACAATCCAGGAGGGCCTTTACAATGGCAGCATAGGACAAAAAAAAATTCACAATATGGCCGCAAGGGCGAGGAAATGAATGCGATAGCAACAAATCAGAATATCATACGAACAAAAGGCAAGGTGTTCGATACTGCGCGCCGCTCAAGCGCAAAGGTCGCACGAAAGGAACACGCACAAGACGAGCGCGAACTAACCCTCACAGCTCAACACTTAAAGCACACTGCTCAAACACAAGGAAGGACGCTCGAAAAGAACGCACCGGTATGCACAGGACGAGCGCGAACTAACAACTGTCACATTTGTTACTTTGTGTTTGAGCAACGCGCTCCAACCCAACGTTCTTAGATATACATATCTTTTCTTGAAAAATTGAAGGACACTTTGTAAATTCCAAAGTGTGGAGAGACCACGCAACTTGATTATCAAACCAGGAACTCTTTTATTGTTGACCCTTTTCCAAGAAATGTCCATCCCCAACATAATAAAGGTCGCAGGCTGGCGAGAGCTAGGGCTTTCCTAAAGAACGTATCAGGAACGGAGACCTTTGTTGACGCGGCGCGACACGCCAGCGGCAACAAGTTTTCCGTAGCAGTCGTCAATGACAGGGGAGAACTCCTCTCGGCAGCTTCAGTGAAGACCTCCTCGGTCGATGTTGCGGAACAGGTTGCTATAGCTCTGGCATTACTGGACACAAAACGCACTACGGTGTACACCGACTCCCGGGCGGCCGTTAGAGCATTCGCATCGGGATTGCTAGCCAAAGAGGCAGCCAGGATTCTCCACGGCAAACACCCCTCAGACACTACTCATCACATAGTCTGGTTCCCAGCTCACATGGGACCAGACGTACTACCAGGTCACCTGAACCCCAACGAGATAGCCCACGACCGTGCGCGAGGTTTCATATGCCGCGACGGGATGGTGTCTCGAGTAAGTTCGGGAGAGCTGGTCCATAGTGATCCTCTCGTTACTTTTCACGAGATCACGTCGCATTACAGAGGAGAGAGACAGAGTTTTCCCTTGCCCCATCATAAGCTCAACAGATCACAAGCAAGCACGCTTCGCATGCTCCAGACGGGGTCCTACCCCTCTAGGGGCTTTCTGAGCATGCTCCACCCCGACATTGAACCACTATGCCCAGATTGTGCTGAATTTTCCTCGTTAAGCCACATGCTCTGGCAGTGCCCTGCGTTACAGGATTTAAAGAACGAAGATGACTGGACGATGGCCATCACGGACCCCAGACCAGATGTCCAGCTCCAGGCTGTCCAGAGGGCCCGTGAACGAGCAGAAAGGCACGGCCTCTCTGTTCCGACATGGGGCTAGCCGACGGCTGGGTAGGCCTACCTAGTAGGCCCGCTGCCTAGCCTCTCAGGACCCCAAATAAAGTTGCTTGTCTGTCTGTCTGTTCGGTGAACGCCTTTGCCCATTGAGACGGGGTCGGTCAGAATGGAAGGCGATGCGCGCATCTCCCTTCTTGAATGATTGGACACGCTGCGCACAGCGACGCTACGCAAGCAAAGCGCGAGCGCTGTAGAGTCCGACGCGAGGCGCGATCGACGCTACCGGCGTCCTTTGGCGCGTCCCGGCGGCCACCTGGCCGACCTGGCACCGGGCCAGCGCACGGACGGACGGACGTGAGCGGGACACATTAAACGCTTTCGCCTTAAAACGCGGCGCGTGGAGTGACCCCTCCGCGTCTCCTGCCACGCGATGGCATTGGAAGAATTGTTTACACGGCGTTCCACATCGCGAGTGGGTACAGAAATACGCCACTACTTAGTGCGCGTCTCAAGAGCAGTTTTCAAACTGAATGCACTCGCCCGGTTGACATGTGGATGGAGCCAATTACGTACGCCTACACCTCGCTTATGACACCCTGGCAAGCCTCTGTGCTTGATCGAATTATACTTCAGAGTTCGGCTGCCTATCCCAACAGCTTCACTTGTAGCCTACACAATAAAATGCATGGCAAGAAAGAAATTGAGATTTCCTTTTATCCTTTAAACAAACGACTGCAACATACAGAGAAAATGTTTAGAATGACGCCGTCTAAATATCCGTGGAGAATTCCTCACCAAGCAGGCAGGCAGGCAGGCAGGCATGCAGGCAAAGAACTTTATTAAGGCGAAAGCCTTTAATGTCTTATGCTCACGTCCGTCCGGTGTCCGTCCGTCCGGTGTCCGTCCGTCCGTCCGTCCGGATGTCCGGATGTCCGTCTGTCCGTCCGTCCGTCCGGATGTCCGTCCGTCCGTCTGTCCGTCCGGATGTCCGTCCGTCCGTCCGGATATCCGTCTGTCCGTCCGTCCGTCCGGATGTCCGTCCGTCCACCCGTTTGGATGTCCGTCCGTCCGGATGTCCGTCTGTCCGTCCGTCCGTCCGTCCGTCCGGATGTCCGTCCGTCTGTCCGTCCGGATGTCCGTCCGTCTGTCCGTCCGTCCGTCTGGATGTCCGTCCGTCCGTCCGTTTGGATGTCCGTCCGGATGTCCGTCTGTCCGTCCGGATGTCCGTCCGTCCATCCGTCCGGATGTCCGTCTGTCCGTCCGTCCGTCCGGATGTCCGTCTGTCCGTCCGTCCATCCGGATGTCCGTCCGTCCGTCCGTTTGGATGTCCGTCCGTCCGGATGTCCGTCCGTCCGTCCGTCCGGATGTCCGTCTGTCCGTCCGTCCGTCCGGATGTCCGTCCGTCCGTCCGTCCGGATGTCCGTCTGTCCGTCCGTCTGTCCGTCCGTCGGTCTTTCCGTCCGTCTGTCCGTCAGTGGAATGGCACACGCTTTCGCCGAACACACTTTGGAATGTACAAAGTGTCCTTCAATTTTTTTTTTTTTGATCCGGAGACGACGCTCACTCCCCCCTTTAGGGGGGCCACCGACAACTAGCAGGTTGGATTAAAAGAAGCACTGGTAGCCGTAGCCAGGGTTGTCAGATGCTGCCGAGCTAGCAAGAAAATAACCACCACAAAAGAAGCCTCCAAAAGGCAGTAATTTAATTAATTTTGCCACTCTTCAAATTATTTTTAACTCTAATAAAAGTGTAACTCAAATACGAAGCGGAGTTGAAAAAACCGCTTTAATTATTTTGTACAGCGAAAATACGTGCAAGTATGCATGAACGAAAGCATGTATTTACTTTTTGAACATCGACTCCAGAGCGGTCTTCATTTGGTTGAAATACACTTTTGCTAGTGCGTGATTAACGTTGCTTGTTGATTCCTCCAACGTATGTTTGACTTCAACGCTCCACTGCTCAAGCTCATCGACAAACACGCTATTGGTGAACGGGATGATCACTAAAATAACTATATCTGTAAAAAAAATGCACATAAGCCCGAAAGACGCGACAAGCGACTGGAAAATTCTACAAGCGACTCCGGGGGAAAAGAAAGCCCAAATCCGCTTATAATTTATTTATTTATTTATTTATTTATTTATTTATTTATTTATCTATCTATTTATTGTACCCTCAAGGCCCGAGGGCATTACAGAGGGGAGTGGTAAACGGGAAATTGTACAAAAAATTGGGTAGTAAATAACACAACAAGAACATAATACAATAGCGCAATAAAACAATAGACTAGAATAGCAGTACATACAATGCAGTAAGGAAATGCTTTGCAATTACTAACATGAACAAACAAGGTAACATGACATTAATTCCTCTTCATACAAGTTTACCTAATCAGTTATTAATTACTCAACAATGACAACAATAATAAGCTGTCATGATTTGGCCGTTAAACAATGTTAGCTACAGCCTTGCGAAAAAGTTTGTTATCATTGATGATGACTATGTCTTATAAGCTGAACTGGCAACTCTGGCCATAGGCAATGAATGAGGTAATCAATCAAAAAATCACATGGTCCACCACGCATTCACCTAAGACGATTCTAAGGTGAAAGCCAGCTTCTTTTTCTTAACAGTAGATGTATAAAGGAGCAGGCAACATGAGCCGTGGCTTCACGTGCCACTGCCAGGCGCTTTCTTCATTTTCTTGTCTTGAGGTCGCGCTGTCTCCGGTTTTGTTCGCCGCCCAAAGAAGGATGACACAACGGCATCATGTGGCGTTGCGTAACGTGACGTCACGACAAAATTTGTGGCGTCATTATGACGTCACAAATGTTTGCGATCGGTGACGTTATATGGTAACGTCATCACGTGATGAGGAATTTTCGCAACACTCGTTCCCGACGTACGGGGCGCTCGCCACCGATGGTCAAATTTCCTATTTGATGAGGCATTTGTGGCTTTCGCCTTAAAAATTCACGCGAATCTCCTTTGGCAGTTGCCTATAGTCCCTTGCAACCTAAGAATAAATACAAGCTCGCTCCCCCCCCTCCCCCCCGAACCGCGGTGCCATTCCTCTGTGCAAGAGAGCCGGGCCAACGCCTTCTCTATTCTATCAATGCCAGCCAAACGCGCCCGTTACAGCCGTTCACCACCCTCTCCTATAGCCCTTTCCTACTCTCACCCATCGCCTATCCTTCGCGTGTGCTTTGCGTTCATGGGGGAGAGCACCCGTGATGCAGTGCCTCACGACGGAAATCATATGAAGTATTTTTTTGTTCAGTTGTGTGCAGATCCGTGAGGCGGCGTCTTGCATCCCTCGTGTTACTCGTGTTCACCATGTTCGCGGTCACTCTGGCTCTGTAAGAGACACGGTGTTTTGAGATAGCGCGTCTCCGTTCGTGGCGCTATGCGGGCAACCAATGGGGAACGCGTCACTGCGACGCTGCCGTGCATGCGCTGCCTTTAAGAGGTGCCTCATGAGCGCTGTGAGGCGGTGGCGGCATTGCTTCGAGCTACAAAGAAGGAGCACGAAGGAACAAATTGGACAGACGCATGATATTGGAGAGGGAAAACGCGTCTATCGCATCTCCGTGTTAAGCCCTCGGACGCACGTGTGACGCAAGCAGCCCTACCTATCTAGGGACCTTAGCCCTACCCAACATGTGGCGTCGCATCACGACCACTCCCTGAACTAAGGCTCCCATTGAGGGACGAGCGTTTGCACTGGCATTGAATAAAATAGAGGAGGCGTTGGTCGGGCTAGATGGTTTCGGTTACAACCATTAGTATCTTTCGCCGTTAATGAGGATACTGCGCATATGAAGGACTAAAGGTTCGTCTTCTTTCATGAAATATTGCGTTTTGCTGAGAGTGATGTGGGAGTCTTTTGCAGGAATTTGCCAGGAACTAAAAGTTTTCCATTGAAAACTAGCAACACAAAGGTGTATGTGTATGGGAAAGTCGCGCACCTGATATGCGCGAGAGGTGCTTGACGTCACGTGATTCAGCAATTGCAATTGAATAATGCACGTGTGAAAATTCTTTCTAGGTGGGACTGAGACGACGAAGGGCGGAGCTTACATTTTTATTCTCAAATTGTCACCGACGATCGGTGATGCGTAAGCGTAGAAGTTTATTTTAAGTTGGTGCTTGCCCTCAAGTGTCGTTTTCCCTCATACTACAGAAAACAGGTAGCGTATATGTCGGGTGTCCGCACCAGTTGCGTAGCCAGAAATTTTTTTTCATGGAGGGGTGGGAGGATTCAACAATATATTATGTATATTTGTGCGTGCATTTGTATGTGTGCCTATATATATATATATATATATATATATATATATATATATATATATATATATATATATAACGTACGTCCTATCTCAAGTACCTTCCTATATATATATATATATATATATATATAAAGGAAAGAATGGTAAGCTGAAGGGCTCGTTTGCTTTGTTAAACACAGTATTAATGAGAACTAACAGACAAAGATGCCAAGGAAAGTATAGGGGAAGCTATTAGAAGTAATTGTAATGTAAATGTGAAGAAAGGAAAGTCTACGTATATATATATATATATATATATATATATATATATATATATATATATATATACGTAGATTATGAAGAGTCTGGCTTCGGTTGCTGTAGAACAAAATAGGAAAAATATATATACGCTTCTAAAAAACTGTTTATTGGTGACGTTTCGATCGGAGACCGATCTTCATCAAGACAAAATTTACCAGGCGCCGATGCGCTTTTATATCATCGCCGCGCCGAGAGAAAGAGAGGGAAAAAAAAGAGAGAGAGAAGAAGCGTACATACTGATAAGTGGTCACACGACCACGTGCGCGTACTGCTACATACGCATAGCACCTGTACTTTGGAAAAAAAAACGGTGCAAAAATAAACGAGTGGCCAAAAGAGAGAGAGTGGTCACACGACCAGGTGCGCGTATTTCTACATACTTAGACATAAAGACGTGTTTTCTAAATAATAATAATAATAATAATAATAATAATAAAAAAGAAAAAATAAAAAAAGAAAAGAAAAAAAAAAACGAAAAAAACCAAGTGGACATGTTAAGTACATTCCTGTGGTGCCCCCCGGCACATACCAAGATATACGAAGAAAACATGTTTCAAGAAAAAAGTGAACAAACCAAAAATTTGTAGATATACATCGATGGTGCAGGTGGGCACGTTAAGCACATTCCAGTGGTACATTGTGAAGGTTCACTACGCAGGCTCATCTCTTCCCGGAGCTTGAACACAACAACACAGTACATTCCTTTCGTCCATTGTCACGTCCCACCTATTCTCCCCCGCCCCTCCTTAGCTGCTCCTGAAGCCCAGTGAGGGGGTCTACGTTCCTACGATCTCCGGTCTGTGGCTCAAGAATAATTCATTCATTCATTCATTCATTCATTCATTTTATTTACCCTCAGGGCCTATGGCATTATAGAGGGGAGTGGAAACAAAGTTTACAGAAAGAAAAAAAGAAGGAAAAGAAAGAAAAAAAAGAAAAAAAATACAGCATGAGAATAAACAATGCAACAAAATAAAAATAAAGAAAAACTCCTGATTATACAATAGTAGCTGTGCAACGACGGTGAACATAAAACACTAAAAACATAATACAATTTTGAGTAACGTTTACCTTATACAATACTGAGTAATGTTTGACGGAAAATATTGTCATTAGTGATAGTGACGATGTCTTCGGGAAGGTGGTTCCAATCTACTGATGTGCGAGGTATGAATGATCGATAAAAACACTGAGAGTTGCAGTATCCGATGCCAACCTTATGACGATGGTCGATGCGATGAGATATGTACTGAGGATTGAGGATTAGTTGGTTATGTAGGGTGGGATGATGGAATAATTTGTGAAATGTGCTTAAACGAGATATTTTCCGACGGGATGCGAGAGAGGGAAGGCCTAGGCTGGATTTCATGGAACTAATACTGGCGATGCGATTGTAGTTAGAAAGTATGAAACGGGCGGAGTTATTCTGTACGAGTTCAAGTGAAGTAGTCAAGTTATCGTGGTAAGGATCCCTCACTGATGATGCATATTCAAGTTTGGAACGTATTAATGTTTTATACAACAGTAGTTTTAGTGCAGATGGTGCTTTTGAAAAGTTACGACGTATGTAGCCTAACATGCGATTAGCATTATTAGTGATGTTTGCGATGTGGGGTGCCCAAGATAAGTTAGATGTGATCAGAATGCCCAGGTATTTATACGAGGAGACTGGATCAAGCGGGACGTTGCTTAAGTAGTATTTTAGTGGGGTGTTAGCAGATCTGGTTACGCGCATTACCTTACATTTAGCAATGTTTAAATCCATTCGCCATGTGCTGCACCAAGCTGCTATGGTGTTAAGGTCAGATTGGAGGCGTAAACTGTCATTATTACTGGTTATTTCACGAAAAATGACGCAGTCATCTGCAAAAAAGATGAATGTTAGAAGAGAGTGAAGACGTGAGGTCATTAATGTAAATTAGAAACAAAAGTGGACCAAGAACTGACCCTTGCGGTACACCTGAGTGGACCGCAGAAAATGACGAATTGTGATTGTTAGCAGTAACGTATTGAACACGGTTATACAAAAAACACTCAATCCACTTTAGTAAACTATTGTCAATATTTAGTAGGCTCAGTTTTAAGAGTAGTAGGTGGTGACAGACTTTATCGAAAGCCTTACTGAAGTAAAAAAAATGCAATCAGCACATGATGAACGGTCTAAAATCTGATGCAGTTTGTGAGTGAAATATATGAGCTGTGTTTCGCATGAAAAATGTTTGCGAAAACCATGTTGTGCTGGTGTGAAAAAAGAATTCGATTCAAGGAAGTTAATGAGGTTCGTGAAAATGACATGTTCTAATAACTTACAGGAAGTGCTTTTTAACGAGATAGGGCGATAATTTTTTGGAGAGTGTTTATTACCCGACTTAAAGATTGGAACCACCCTCCCGATTTTCCATTGTGCAGGAATGGTTGATGTATCTAAGGACTGTTGAACAATTTTTGTTAGTATCACTGAACTGTAAGTAACGGTGCTTTTCAGAAATTTGGTACCAATATTGTCATGGCCAGGGGATGAGTGAATGGGCAAGTCATTTATGAGCTTAGCGATACCAGAATGATCAATGGAAATTGGTGGCATGGCAATATAATTGAAGTTCTGCACATGGGGTAGGATGACGTTATCAACTCGAGAAAAGTTGTTTTTGAAAGTGTCATTAAGAAGATCGGCGCACATGTCAGGAGGAACTGGATTGTCAAAATCATCTACTAGAACTATGCTGTTATCTGGTAAAGGGTTAATTAAGCGCCAAAATTTACGTACATTATTTGCAAGCATATCTGGGAGAGTTCGAGAAAGAAAATGTAACTTAGAGGATTTTAAGGCGGTAAGGTAAGCGTTGTGTGTAGTTTTGTAAATCGCCCAACGGTCTTCAGAAGGTGCTAGTTTTGCTGATCTGTAAAGTCGTTTTTTACGGCTGGATAGGCGTTTGATGTAGGTGTTGTACCATGGTGCCTGGTGATTAGAAATGATGTTTCGGTTAGGAATGTATTTCTTAGTAAGTTCATCTACTTTTGCAGCAAAAAATATCCCAGTTCGATTGGACAGTGGGATCACTGAACTGGATAAAAAAAGGAAACAACGAAGTTCGACAGTTCGTCATTAATGGCATCGAAATTTGCTTTATTGAAATCGACTATGGTTTTTTTCACATTGGTTCGTTTTGGGGGGTGGCATTTTAAGGTGAAAAGCAAGCAGAGAATGATCACTGATACCAGGCATATAAGTGATTTCAGAGGCTAAATCGGGTGAGTTAGTCAATATTAGGTCAAGGGTACTTGAAGTGGTACTGGTTATTCTTGTAGGTTGGGTCACCAGTTGACACAGGCCAAAAACAGAACACATATCTACAAAATTCTTGGCCTGTGCTGAAAAAGGTGATAAGCTTGGTGGATCAGTGTTCCAATTTAAGTTGGGTGGGTTAAAATCACCTAGTAAAAACAGAGGCGTGAAAGGAAAGCGCGAAGTAACCATGTTTATTGAATCATGGAGTTCACTTATGAAAGTTTGCGGAGATGAAGGCGAACGATAGCATACCCCTAGAATAATTTTTAAGTGACGAATTGTTAACAGAACCCATACTATTTCGATATCGTGATTAATCTGTATGCATGACGATGGAAGGCATTTTTGATATAGCTAAGAGCACGCCTCCTCCTCGGCGCACTGTGCGATCACAGCGATAGATAGTAAAGTTCTGCGCATTATCAAACAATTCATTGTCATGCGTATTTGAAGAAAGCCACGTTTCAGTAAGTGCAATTACATGAGCGCCGCACGAATCTATCGCGGATGATAAGGAGTCAGACTTGTTAGCAATGCTTCTTGTGTTGGAATAAAGGAAGGATAGCTGAGCTGGCGAAGCAGGTAATAGACCACCGCCCCTCTCGTTTCCCTATTGTGAACTGTTTGTAGGTTGATGTCGAGCGTGGCCTGCATAAGAAGCTTGTGATTGCGATTCTTCGACGATGCCAAGGTTAGTATTGTAGATGTAACACTTGCCGTTTCCTAGCATTTTATTGTAGCGAAGTTTAAAGGATGCAGGATTAGGCTGGTTGTTACGAAATTCAGTTAGCTTTTTGCGGGCGAGGCGGGTGGCTGCTGAAAAATCTTCCGATACACCGATGTTTTTTTTGCTTTAATTGGCCTCGGAGCGAAAACAGTTGCTCTTTGGATTTGAGGTCAGTAAGCTTGACAATTACCGGGCGGCACTTGGTAGGAGAAAAGGAACCTAGCCTGTGTGCCCTCTCAATAGTGCTGCCTGTGAAAGTACTTAAAACTGACTTTATTTCAGAGGTTAGTTTGGCTTCTGTCTCCTGCCATGTTTCTTTGGAATCGGGAAAACCATAGAAGATAAGATTGTTTCGCCGTGAACGATCTTCCAAATCATCGAGTCGTGATTGAAGTGAAACATTGCGTGCTTCAAGGTTGTTGACTGAAGTATGCACTTCAGATAGCGCTTCATTAACTTTCTCGAGGACTTCAGATTTTTGCTCGAGGTCGTCGAGGCGCTTTTGTACGGCGACAATCTTTGCCTCTATGTTCTTCTGGCCACATTTAATTGACTTCATATCAGCTGCTAAGTCATTCTGAACCTTTGCACTTTGTAATGATCGTGTATGAATATCCTTGATCAATTTAAAAAGAACAGACATTTGCTCGGTTGGGTTTTCAGGCAGAGATTCGATATCTAATAGATTTTCTGAGCGCGTAGTTGGTCCCGGATTTGTTTCGATGTCACCAGAGCGTAACAAAAGCAATATCACTGAAAAACAGTCTAATACAATTTCACATAACGTTTGTGGACACGGGAACACTAGCAGAAAGGCGTCATCTGATTTCCTAGCAAATAGCGGTAATGGTTTACACACCTGCATGTTGAACAGTAGATTAGGAAAACTTGACGTGATGCTGTTCCCGTGTCCACTGAAGGAAGGTCGGTGAAAGCAGCAGCTTAAGTTCTTCTCTGGGCGTGATGTCAGGGTCGATGCGGTTGGTAGTCCGTATTCCACAGCCGAAGAAAGCTTGGCCGGCAAGTGCACATGCCCGGAGTCGATCACGGACGAAAGCACTATCGGCACCATCGGCGCAGCAGGGACGGTTATCGGGCTGGCAAAGGCAACCGCTGACCACGACAGCAGGAGTAATGGTAATACCTGCATGTTGAACAGTAGATTAGGAAAACTTGACGTGATGCTGTTCCCGTGTCCAATTGAGAAGGAAATGGAGAGTGTTTTTCACATTTTTGACGTGGGGTTCGATATGTCATTCACTCGGTTGTCTGAGGAGTGATTTCATTGTAGGGGGAATTATTCGACAGTTGCCCACCCTTCTTGGAATGCGCGTGCTGCATGCCCGACAACGTGTTCCGAGTGATATGCGAAAAAATACTAATAAAGAAGAAGAAAGAAGTTTGCTTAGGATCATTATTATCCTGAACCTTCCAGAGCGCGGATTGAAGACAGTATACCCGGAGTGATATTGAGACCAGCCTTTAATGTATCAAATTTATAAATCATGTATGATTCGCGCTGTGCACGCTCCCTTGTACTGGAGAAACCGCTTTGTAAGAGTGTGACCTTGATGGAATCAAACGGGTGGTTTTCGGAGTTTATATGCCGAGACAGAGGCATATCCGGAAGCGAATGAGCATGTGAACGATGGTTATTGAAGCGGGTGCGGAAGGCCGTGTCAGTCTGACCTATGTATTGAATACTGCATATTCTGCACTCGAGAAGGTATACTACATTAGAGCTGTCGCAGTTAAGGTTTGAGTGACTGGAGTATTTGAAATTGGAATGTGTGCTTTGAGCAATGTTGGTTACCTGTATGTGTTTGCACACCTTGCAGCGGGCCTTGCCGCATGGCTGACATCCAGTTACAGGTGTCTTATCGGTTTTTGAACGAACAAGATAATCTTTAATGTTTTTGGGGGCGTCTATATACAACTCGCGGAGGGGAAGGGAAAATTTTTGATAGCCGTTCACTCTGTTGTAAGATGTTAAAGTGTTTCTTTAGAATTTTGTTTACGTTGGGGGGGGTTGCTCCCAAATGTTAGAACCAAGTTTTTCCGTCCCTCTTGTTTTAATTCTTTCTGCTGGTAAAGTAGCTGCTGGCGATCTAGGTTTGCCGCTTTATGTATGGCGTCGTTGACTATAGAAGGAGGATAATGTTGCTTTGCAAGTACGTTGCGCAAGTTCTCTGCGTTGGCCTCAAAGTCTTCGGGGCGGGAGCAAATTCTTTTGAATCGGTGGGCCTGCGAGTACGGGATGGACGTCTTGCAGTGACGAGGGTGACAGCTATCGAAATGAAGGTATTGCTGCCTGTCTGTAGGCTTTTGTAAACGTTAGTAGTTAATGACCCGTCTTTTACCTTTACGTGGACGTCTAGGAAATTTATTTCAGTTGTTGAGTATGCATAGTTGAACGTTATGTCTGGATGAACTTTGTTGAAAGATTCCATAAAATAATTAAGCTCTCTTGTGTATCCGTCGGATACACAAGAGATACACACATCGATACACGTCGGATACACACATAAAAGCGCATCGGCGCCTGGTAAATTTTGTCTTGATGAAGATCGGTCTCCGATCGAAACGTCACCAATAGACAGTTTTTTTAGAAGCGTATATATATATATATATATATATATATATATATATATATATATATATATATATATATATATATATGTATATATATGTATATATACGCGAAGTTTTAAAAAAATTGGAGGGGCGTTAGACCCCCCGAAAAGACTTCCCCGTCTGTGTCAGTGGTGTCAGCATCTTCAAAGGAGTACGGCATGATTTTGAGGCATAGCAAAAAAGAACAGCTTTGGTTTCATTGTCATGCAGCCTAACACTCTCCACACACCGGAGACAGGAAGCGCATATAAAATACATTAGATTGGTTTTTCAAGTGGTTGTCAATTAGATTCCGTAAGCCAGCCCCACCGCTATTGACACTATCGTCACCATTGAACACAGTTATGACAAATTTGACATATCGCACCGGGGCACCCGGATACGCCGTTTCGTCGAATCATCGCAGCGCCTAGGCGCTCCGCTGAGCACGTATTGCGATTTATCGAAGATGTCATTGGAGACCCTACCCGTAGTCGCAGACGCCCCATTGATTTCGATGGTAGCGACACCTGGTGCTCTGCAATGCTAGAGGGGAGACGTGACGCGAAGGGTGCTTACACTGCTGCGAACCACGTGTCACGATCGTCGAGATCAGTGTAGCGTCTCTGCCATTATGTAACTGCGCAAAAACGGACGGTAACACAAAAAGAAGAGAAGGCACAAACAGGCGCAGACTATCAACTGAAGTTTATTGCGGGAACAGGGCAATATATAATGGACAGTAAAAAAACAAGAGATGGCAAAAGGGAGGGAGAAAAGGCAAGAGGGTATCCATATCAACAAAAAATCAAGGCCACATCGACCATAGCACGTACGTTATACAAAACCTAGAAAACTGAGCTCTTTGTCATGCCAATCAACAGAGGGCACACTGACGCACGACTCAGATTCCCTGCGAATGTGCGCAGCCTCAATCAGTTCACGCGCTCTTTGATTCTTATGTTTGAACAACACACAAGTGTCATTAAAGAGCGGTGCGCATACCAACGCCTGCGCTCAAAGAGACATCGACGGCGTCGCGCAGTCGACGCCCGCGCTTATGGCGGCTATGAGAACGCGAAAAATGTATGCAGTTGCACTCAACGTGAACGCTGTAGGAAGTGCGTAGCATTGATTTATCAGCAGTTAGCGACGCTCGCGCTCGCAGGCGAACGCACGCTGGCGTTCCAGACGTGCAGCCTGCTCGGCGTTCACGGCGGGGAAGGAAGCCTTCATTTTTAATGCCGAGTAACCCTCTCACCTCCTCTTTCATTCCTCCTCGCCCTCACTTCAATTCTCCACCCATTTGCTGTACTATACTATATACGGCTATTAAGCTTTATCCACCTCCACCTTTCCTTCCTCATCGCCCACACATCTCTACTCACCTTCACTTCCCTTTCGCACCACCTTGCTCTATTGTACTATGCTGTGTTCTACCTTTCCCCTCGTCCTTTCCCTCCAACTCAAGCTCAATTTTCTTTCCCACCCCTTTCTATACTATACTACCTGTGGCTATGCTATACAAGGCTGGCTACGCCATATGCATTATCTTCACCGCTCCCTATTTGCATCCTCCTCACCCTCTCTTCTGTTTTCTGCCTCCTTGCTATACTTAATATACCTACATAGCTGTGCTATACATGGCTGTGTTATATACATTGTTTTGCCTGCGTGACGCCATCCGTGGGCATGCTAGGTTTTACCCTCTCCCCTCCTCCTTTACCTCCTACTCACCATCATTTTCCTTTCTCGCACCCTTATTCTACATATACCATAAAGTTAAAGGTCATTAATTCGGAATTCACAGGACCTGAAAAAATGTAAGAATTAACTGAATTCCGAAATAACGTATCAGGAAAGAATAAACAAATGTTTATTACATCAATACAGTTTTATTTTCTTGATGAATAAGTAAATGCTGTACTTATTTTGCATAAGAGCCGAGTAAAAACCCAAATTTTCGCCATCCTGCGACTTCTTTCACAGTGCGGCCGTGGCGCAAGATCTTTATGTCTTAATTATCCCGAAACGTGCTCTGCATCCTCCCTAATGACGACTACCACCACGCGCACTTGGCGATCCTTTTTTTTTTTTTCGCCGATAAATGAAATAAGTTTGCCGCAGCCGCTAAAGCATTGGTGGCCAACAACGCGATTGTGGACGGCGAACACGCCTTTTCGAATGCCCACAGCCTTTCTGCCCACAGGCTTTCTGATCGTTACCGTGCGGTTTCCAATTATGAACAGGACTGTGCAGACTGCGCCGCCTCGTTTCTGTGGTCCGCGAACGTCGTGTTCGCTCTTTTGCGCCGCACATTTGCGGGAGCTTCGTGCTCGGCGAGCTTACAGAATCGTCCTAATTGACCGAGTCGCGGCCCATTATGACCGAATCAACGAGAGCTTGATTCCATAAAACTGTATATGCTGGCCGGGACCGGATAACACGTCGGAATTAACCGATTTTCCGAATTCACAAGGGTCGAATTGATAAACTTTTACTGTACATGGTTTTGCCGGCGTGATGCCATATATGAGTATGATATGCTTCGCCCTCTCCCATCTTCCTTTTCCTTGTCCTCACCCTCACTTCCCTTTTCCGCCTCCTTTCTTCACTATACTGAACATGTCTACGCTGTACATGACTACGCTTTACGTGGTTTAGCCTGCGTGACGGCAAGTGACGTGAGACGACGACGACAGCACACGATTACAGCCAACGTCAACATACGATGGCCTGGGCGCCTAAAGTGCTCTGAAATTGGGCGTGTCAGCAAAGTACCGGAAAATACGGAGCTAAGTCCCGACCACTCGCCTGAAAAGGTCGAGAAAAACGTGGCCTCAGCAGAGGTTAATTCCATCAGCCACTCGCGACTGCCTTCATACAAAGGGTATTGCTTAAATTATGATGCGAATGATTTACTCCAGCTTTGACTGTGTCTATAGGTCGGCAAAAAAAAATTGGAGCTCGCTCAGACTAACTCGAGAAATATATTTTGCTCTGAGGGCTCACTTGGACTCAGACTCACAAATATTCTCCTCAACCGGACTCACTCGGACTCAGACTCACCAACATATTACTCAGCTGGACTCACTCGGACTCCGACTCACGGTTTGACCAGAGTCTGATGGAGCTTGGGTGAGTCCACTCATGATTCCGTTAGAGTATAATTAGCTTCTTCAATCGTGTTGTCAATGCTCTTTAACGGCAACATCTCACATAATCGGTGCTCTGCGATACATTTTTTTATCTTGTACCTTTAAATACGAGTTATCAGTGATTTTAATCCAGTAAGGACATCTTTTATGAAATACTCGACTCACACAAATATTTTTATCAAGAACTTCGCGTGAAAGAGTTTCCAGGGGAAGGTCAAGGCACCCATTCCCCCTAACTCCACGCCTGTGATCAATAAATACACAGGTGCGAGTGAAAACTAGTGCATTGAGATATGTGGGAGAATAGACTTGGCTATAAACGTACGCCAATATAAGGCGCATAGTAATGCTGACGATAAGCACATAAGACCATAAGTCAGCAATAAAATGTGGAGCTCACTCAGACTCACTATATTTTGTGCTTAAGGCTCAGGCTCACCAATAGTTTCTTCAATCGGACTCACTCGGGCACAGACTCACTAAAATTTTACTTGATAAGTCTGAGTGCATCAACTCATGAGTGAGTTCGCCGACTTATGACTGTATCACTCACATAATTTCAACAAACAGTTACAAAGACCTTTTAAATTTACGAAAATAATATTATTACATCTATCTTGCCTCTAAGAAATCGAGCCAGTTCCAAGCCATGAGAAGTGTCGGACAACGAAGCTTTCTCTCCTCTCGTCAGGCATTACAGTTTCCTCGTAAGTTTCGTCAAAGTTTTCACTAAGTGTTTTATGTACCTTCTAGCATGATCAACTACTTGCGCAAAATTTCTTTGGAAAAAGGACGAAACGGACACGGACAATTGCAAATGCGGCTGTCCGGGTCTGTTTCGTCCTTTGTCCAAGAAAGTTTGCGCAAGAAGCAGTTGACCATGGAGTAAGGACTAGCTCGAACCTACACCTTGTTAATCTTCAGCACGGCCACACTGGAGAGGCGAGAGGGCGTTCCTTCCAGAAGGAAGGCCCATTCGCTTTTCCAGTCCGGCCGTGCTTCTAGATGGCCCATGGTAAGCGCCTCTCTTCCTCAGCTCCTGTTGGCACCGGCGAAACGACGGCTGCGTCGTCGCTAGCGCTCGGCGTCTCGGGCCCACCATGGCTGCACAACGAACGTGGCAACGTCGGAGCGACACTGACCCTCGCAGACGTGCGTGATTCTCTGCGAGTGGGGAGGGACGGTTAGCCAGTAGCATCTCGGATTCATATGCTCCCCCTACGTTGTGAACGAGTGGTTGTTTTATACCATGTAAACTGTAACTAGTCGAAGTCGGTAATAACGAGAAAAAAAAATTGCGCAGCTTGCACTAAGGGCGCAAGGCTGGAGCCAACAGCGGAGCGGGTGGCTCCAGCCTAATGAATTATATTAACGCGATAGCGTTAAAAGAGCTCGTTTCGCAGAAATTCCGGCGTCGGCGTCGGCGTCGGTGTCGGCGTCGTTGGTTGTGAGCGAAAAATCATCATCTAATTAAAAATCATCATCTAAATAAATAATAAAATTTTTCGGGTCCAAGTGAGGATCGAACCCGGATCGTCTGCGTGGCAAGCAGGTGTTCTACCACACAGCCATGCCCCTGGTTGGAAATACTGTGAAAATAACTTCCTCTGCTTGGAAATGCAGTGAAAATAACTTCCATGCTTCGCAAACGCAAGCGTCCTTTATATAGGCGTCGCAATATAACATGTAATATCCCAGGAATATTGCGTGGTACAAGCGTAAATTGCCATCGGGCGTCAGAATATGTGACTATCATAACGATTCCATAGTTTAAAGCCAGCCACCCATTACAAACGGCACACACCTTACTGCGCGTATTCCCTTAACACCACGTAGCGGGTGCATTGCAGTTCGAAATTATTTCCCACATTTGCCGCGCATAATTGCTCCTGGTTTAAAGCATACTACCCATTACATAGTATGCACTAAGTGATTGAAGTAGGCACTAGGGACGGGATATCGCTATCGCGTCCAACTCTTAAAGGCGAAGCTTAGGGTCCCGCAATTTTTTTATTTTAGACCTTGTTCGTTGAACTTCACCCGTATTTGACCATTGATAGGCCTGTTTTAGGCCCTTATCGATCACTTGATTGTGAGCGTGATCACGCCACATGAGGTCTGTGGACGACACGCCGGGCCCATAAAGTGCTAACGGTGGATATGTGGGCTTGCTGGTAGTGGGTCATTTCTTGAACTTGTTGTAGCGCGGCAAGGGCTTAGATACCAGAAAGAAACGTAGGACGACACACAGCGCTATACTACCCAGGGCTATAACCCCACGTATTCTTCTGGTGTTCATGTCTTTGCCGTGCTACAACGGAACCCTAAAGT
>JALIZH010011552.1:0-78142 GCA_030522465.1 Rhipicephalus appendiculatus
TTTCCGCCTCGCACGTCATTATAGTAGGATCAGTTTTCCATAACGAAGAAAAAAAACGTGCGCGTATTCTGTTACGGCGGGTAGATCGCAACAATTACAACAAGATAACAGTGATAACATTCGCCGAGTTCCAGCAGCCATTCGCATCGCCTTCTCGTTCGCTTGCCATGCTTCGCTTCTCGGCGTACTCCTCAGCCACGCTGTACACCTCAGCCACCTCAACCATGCTCAACCACGTACACCTCAACCACGTACAACTCAACCATGCTTCTCGGCGTCAACCTCAACCACGCAGACATTCCTTCTCCCACAGCGTGGTTGAGGTGTTCGCCGAGAAGCGAAGCACGGCAAGCGAACGAGAAGGCGATGCGAACGTTTGGAACTCAACGAAAGTTATCACTTCGCACTCTTAAAGGCGAAGCATAAGCGTTTATGCAGGTTTTTCTACAATGTTCGATTGGAACTGTATAGCACGTTCTTATTCTGTCCTGCGTTTTCTTTGAATATCCATCATGTCATTATGTACCACTCATAATAATATTTCAACAGTTGGACGCCGAAAGAATGTTTTTTTAAACACGATAGCGTTACAGAGCCACTTTCACAGAAATTTCGGTGGTGGTGTCAGTGTCGTTAGTTTTGAGTGATAGATCGGCGTTGTCCGTGAGCGAGAAAGTGAAATATGTACAAATAAATAATAAAAATGATGTCGTCGACTGGAATTCGAACCGCAGCCTTTCTCGTGGATCTAACACTGGAATAAAGTTTGCCAAAGTTTGCTACTGTTTCACGTTTAGCTTTATCTTCCATACCAACTTTAACTGCTTTTGTGTATATCACTGAAATATCCCGCAGGAACCCGCTTTTAAGCATTTCATAGCACCTTGTGAAGCAGTGGCCAGAAGGACACACGTAAGATGTTTTTTATTATTATTTCCAGGTCGTGAAGGCAACTGCAGATCTAGTAAGGAGTGCAAGGTATCATGCAAGAGCCAGGGGAGATCATGGCAACTGGTGCCTCTTCGTGGTCGTGGCTTCCGCTTGTGCCAATAAAAATCGCTTCAGACACTGACAGACAATCAAGACATTGACACTATTACAGGTATTTTTGGAACAGTATGGATAAAGTATTATTAAAATTGTTTTCACAACCGACCATCTCCTGAATGACATGGTTTCTTTGTACAGCCTCCTTCAAACAAAACTTACAGCCAAAGCCATAACGTCGCACCGAGGTCACAATTGTCGAAATGGGCAGCCCTTTGATGATAACATAAGGTTACACTATTCACAATTATGTCAGTAGTGTGCGTACAGACTTTTTGTTAGGCCTCCGGGAAATATCATATCTAGACAAAGTAGTGGCAGCTCTAAGTTAGTCAACAGAGTAACGCCAGCGAGTGAAAGAAAACCTTGGCAAGAAACCAATGCGAGGGCTACCCTCCAATAGTGTTTTAATGTGTTAGCAATATGATCGCCGGCTCGAAAGAAACAATCCACAGAATTGTTCAGATGCCGAGACTTTTTGCAAAGTCAAAAATTAGGGCTCTACGGAAACGTCGCGGTATTTGAATTCAATTAAATAAACATCAATTAAATAAACATGAATTCAATAAACAGGAACATTGTACCAAGCTCCACTGCTTCGTGCATTACACCGCGTGTGCTTTTTTTTCTTGCTTTATTTTCAGCGATGACTATACGAAAAATGTCAATGCCACACCGATATCCACATACGTTGGGCCCAGCATATAACCACAATCTTAAATTACAATGCTTTCATATGCAAAGGAACTTCTAGCCCAAGTTCCCGTTGAGACACACTTACGTGAGCTCTTTTCTGTAACGACGCAAGCCTCGTGGATGTACTCTCATACAAGGTTTGCATCGGCATCCTTATTGAGGAAAGCCAATGGACACTTTGCAAAATAGTGAGCGTCCTCTTGCGTACGTTTTAAAAACACCTGTAAGTTGGCTTTCCCGCAGCAATGTTTTCCAACCAGAACCTCTCGTTCCCAGACTGTTTTTATAGCTCCAAGGGCGTTCACCCCCTCAATATTCTTGGCAAATGAGCGGGAGCACCACAAAGGTTTTTCAAAGCGCACTGCAGGAATGTCACACCTCATTGTATATTCCCCCCCCGTTGGACAAGAGGACGGGAGAAACGAAATAAAGGAAAGGCAGGGGTTGATGGTGAATGGAAAAAAGAAATTGTTGCCCGGCTAGTCTGTGGCCGAGGCTATCTGGTTGAAAACAAACTTGCTCGCGCATGCGCAGTCACTATTTTGCAAACTGTCCATTGAGCACTCCGCATGCTTTGCAGGCACTATAGCGTTAACGTGTCACACAGCACAGGGTCGTCATTTTCCGCAGCTAAAAACCATACCCTATGGGCTTCTATTGGGAAGCCTTTCTTCAAGGTGGGCTGGAGTACATCCTAGCATTTAAATCGTCTTTCGCGTTTTACATAGATTAATCATTCAGCAACCCGAGGATCGAATAAACGTTTTTATACCGTCCATAACTAGGGCACTACTTCCGTCCACAAGTAGTGCCCTAGTACGCAATTTCCAGAAAAGTTTCTCACCGCCTCCACTCAAGGGGGGAAAAAGTCGTCTTTTGTCGAAGAAAACCTTGTTGCTGTATGACAGCGGGCAGACCAAATTGATTAAGAGGGGCATTGCCACCACGTGTATTAAGGCAACATTAAAAATTGAAGGACACTTTGTACATTCCAAAGTGTGTTCGGCGAAAGCGTGTGGCCATTCCACTTATTATGCCATGTGTTTTTTTTTTTCTTTTACACTCTCAGTGGGATAACACACAAACCGAATGGGTGCATGTTTTCTTCTTTAATTTTTTTACCGCGAATCGCAGCGAGATGCAAGACTCATCTTCCTCCGTTCGCATGCGTTAGTATTTTCTCGCGCTTTGCGCATCGTGCAAACGCCATCCGCGTTCCAGCTCTTAAATTGACGGACCCTTTGTAAATTGGAAAGTGTATTCCGTGAAAGCCTGGGTCCATTGAGACGGCGTCGGTCAGAATGATTGCAAACTCTGGGCACAGCGACGCTACGCAAGCAAAGCGCCAGCGCTATGGAGTCTGACGCGACCGGCGTCCGTCTGCGCATCCCGGCGGCCACCTGTCTCCGTGCCAGAGCTCGGATGGACGGACGAACGGACGGATGGACGGACGGACGAACAGACAGACAGATGGACGGACAGACAGACGGACGGACGGACGCCGGACGGACGTCGGACGGACACCGGACGGACACCGGACGGACGTGAGCATGAGACATTAAAGGATTTCGCCTTGAAGATTACACCATCTCCCGCTAAAGGGAACCATGTGTAGATGCGAAGCAGCGGGCGCTAACGCTTACACTGGCGGCGGCGTTGACGCTGGCGCTCATCGCAGCGTTGAGAAACCTGGGGGGCGCAAAGCACGCAGTGATGGACCGGTGTTTCCTACTGGAACATCCCAATCGCTGCTAATGGGCCATGAGAGACAGAAGACTCGGACTGGACACAGAGACCCGCAGTCCGCTTTTAGTTAATGCACACGCTGCGAATCTTTGATCGCTCGACAACGCACAGGCGAAATCTCCCACCGGCACTACCTTGCAGGTCAAGATCCATTATATATACGGGGTGGCCAGTGAACGGTTGTGCAGCGCGAGCAGTCGGTTTTTTCAACCAAGAAACTCGCTAGCAGACGCTGCCTGCGTCGGCATCGCGAGGCGAGAGAGGGGTAGCGTAGGAGAGGGGAAGACGCGCATGCGCATTGGGGGTGTGGACCCCGCGGGGAGGGATGCCTAGAGGAGAGAGAGGTGGAGAGGAGGTTTTTTTATTTTTTATTTTTTTTAATAGGTTGGCGCATGCGCTTGGGGGGTGTGGACGGACGGACGGACGGATGCCGGACGGACACCGGACGGACGGACGCCGGGCGGACACCGGACGGACGTGAGCATGAGACATTAAAGGCTTTCGCCTTAATAAGTCACGTGAGCACGAATGTGAACGTAGCCTGATGAATCAGCTAGCATGGTTACGAGCCGCAGGCTTTCCCCATTTTGTCATCACATCTGTCTGCGAAACAATCTTGCAGAAAGCAAGAACAGAACCTGGCAACAAAAGAAAGAGGGAAGACAAGAGGCCGTACTTGCACAAGTTGTTTCATAATCTTATAAAGTTTGAAACAGGCACAATGTTAACCTGCTTTTGAATGCCCCTTGCAAGCTGTCTTGGATAAGTTCACTCATGAAATAAAAAACAGGCCCCCTGCGTGCACCACTAATCACAAAGCCCGTTACATTGATTGCACGAGTAATGCTGTGTATCAAATTCCCATGAGCTGTGGGAAAGTGTATATTGGTCAAACAGGACAGTGCTTTAAAGATCGTGCTCGTTAACACGGCAATAACGTAAAAAATGGATATAGTTGCCATTTAGTTGGCCATTGCAAGAAGTGCGCATCTGTTCCCATGTTTGCAAAATCAAAATTTATAGATAAAGGAATATCTAAGAAAGAAAGAGAAATTTTAGAGGCGTTTTAGATCAGTCACGAAGGTGACAATTGTGTTAGTTCGCGCTCACTTGTATTATCGCAGAAGGAAATACATTTCCTGAAAGAAAGATTGTAATCGTGATTGCGAGTGTTTGATGTGCGCATGTTCTTCTGAGAAAGTATAAATAGGCTGGTTTTCATGTAATCAACATTCAGTTGGCAGTCAGCGCTTGTCCCGTGGTCTTCGTTTCTTCGTTGTCCTTGCGGGCCTTTATTTCCCCGCCCCCCTCGTGCATTTCAGATGTCTTGACACCTGTCGAGATCCAACGCTTCTGCCCCGGGACATTACAGGCGCTAAGGAGACTACGCACTACAAGACATTCGTAGCTTTCTCTTTTTTTTTTTTTTTTTTTTTTTTTTGCGGAA
The DNA here is from genome assembly GCA_030522465.1 of Rhipicephalus appendiculatus. Classification (NCBI taxonomy): domain Eukaryota; kingdom Metazoa; phylum Arthropoda; class Arachnida; order Ixodida; family Ixodidae; genus Rhipicephalus; species Rhipicephalus appendiculatus. The sequence continues at coordinate 4,937 of JALIZH010011552.1, forward strand.
GCAGTTCCAAGCAATGCGTGGCTCTTGAGTAGAATATTTGTTTTCCACGCAGAAGGCATAGGTTCGATTCCAACTCGAACCGCAGTATTTTTTTATTATTTCTTTGCATATATTTAGCATTTACGCACACGGACAACGCTGCATTTTCTCTCACAAGCAACGACGCCGACCCCTACGACATCACCGGAATTTCTGTGAAACGAGCTCTTTAACTCTGCCGCTTTAAAATATTTAAGGCCCGTTCATACTGAGCGCGGATCCGAAAAGCGGACGTGGATAGTCCGCGAAAGCGGTATAGCCGCGACCGCTTACCCGGATCACGCGCGCAGCGCGTCCGGACCTATTAGATGCGAAGCAGCTCTTTGACTAGCCTGCGTAACGCTGTCCCTCCGTGCGTCCGTACGAACGCACCGCAACGCGCTCCCCTCGCCGCAGGTGTTGGAGAGGTGCCAAGTAGGTCACGCCGCAGCTGCGCGTTGACGTCACGCTCCCCTCGCAGTGCGCGCTGACGTCACTCTCTCCCTCGCCTGCCGCGCGCTCGCCGCAGCGCCCGCAGCTGCCGCCTGACGCGCAACGACAAGACCTACGCCAGCCATCGCTTCAAACGAATCTCCCAGCGCTCACCGCAGCACCCGCGTTAGCGCCGTTCAACACGTGACGCCACCCGTGCGCAACGCTGCTGCTTCGCATCCCATCAGGATTCCCTTTGGCAAGATGGTGTAAATTTTTCTCTGCGCTGAAAAGTTGGCAGATTTGGCCGCAGCCAATGGGGGCCCGAGACGCACACGCGCAGTATCGCTTGCAAGATGGCTAGCCACGATAAGATGACGACACGTCCACCGTGGATTGGTGGATTGTTCCATGACCGCGGCGGAGCGGGCAGAAGGCAACGCGGTCACATCTTTTCTTACGTTGTAATCCAGTATACAATAAGTACTCGCGCAATACAAACGTTTGACTGAAGAAACGTTGCTTTTTGTGACGGTCATGATATCCTTTTGATCAGGGCAAGGTGTTCGCAAATTATGAGAGCTATAGCTGTAGAAAAGTTACGGAGGAAGCTTGTGCTACTTCTGCTGCTGAAACAAAGGAAGTGCCAATTAGCGCAACCCTTCAAATCGGCTTCAACAGCAGTACAACTGGAGGTTGCGTGTCCGTGCATGTTCTGTTAAAATGTTATTGATGTACATAGTCTGTGTTAATAAATTTTTCTAAACACATATTAAAGAGCTGATGGTATCTAGTGGAGTCGGCTCAAAGGTCAGTCTATAGTGGTGGAATACACCGTAATCTGATTGTAGATCTTTCATTTTAAACAGTACACTTCACAAACCTTCTGGCTTTGGGCAACCCCGAGGGATTATCCAGAGTGCCGCGGAACTAACTTATTCATATACTATTAACATGGGGAAAGTGGGAATGACCAGGGTGGTGGGCGATGACGCTTCTCGATGCGCGACACCACCGCACGAACGCCGCCGCATTGGTTTGTTATCTTTATTCTTTAAGGTCATGGCTGTTGATATGGAACTCCCAATAATGCATAAAGAGGCTGACGGCTGCGATGGCTTCGGTAAGTGCTAAACGTTTTTGTAGCGTTAGCTACACTGGCCTAGCCAAGCCCGTTTCGCGGGGGGCACATCAAGAGCCGTGCTGCGCATGCGCGAGGATCAGTGATGTCACACAGCTGGCGCGCCGGAGCCGGCAGCTCCCGCGCACTCCGCCGCCGCCGCGCGCGACTCACCGCTGCCGGTCTGCGCATTCTAAGCGCATTCCAGAGGAGTGACGTCGTAGCCGTGGTAGACGCGGTGGCGCCGGCGCGCGCGCGGCCTTCGCTGTGCAGTCGCCGTCTGACACTGCGCTGGAGCCGCGGCGCCCCCTGACTGGCGTTTGCCAGTGTGGTATAGGCATGGAGAAGGAGAGCGCAAATGCTGCTCAACGGCGCAGAAGAGCGGAGAAGCTTGACTCATCGGATCCCGAAGTAGTTGCCTGGCAATTAGCGTCCCAAGCTGGGATTTGGGATTCATGGAAGCAGGATTTGAGCAGGATTTGGGACCCACCACCATTCATCTTGTCTATCAGAGAGATAATTCCAAATACTGCGTTGGGGCCATAGAGACGGCAGAGTGTTACTTCACTGATCCCCGAGCTGTCTTTGTGGCAATAGAGAAACAACGACGTTGAGCAAAAATTAATATCCATGTGCCACATAATACGTATACCGTGTGTGCGTCATTGGAGCAGCAGTAAGCATAATAATCAAGCTAATCCTAGACAATCAGGAAAGCTAAGAATAATCAGCTGAACCTTTGCTAACGCTACGTATATCCTGGCATAGCCGAGCTAAGCCACTGCAACATTTTTTGCAAGTTTTCCTGTCGAAGTTAAAGGTAAGTGCTAATACGCGTAAAACGAGACCGGGTCCACATCGTTCACACCGCTCCCGTAACCCCAAAATGCCCTTTACGGAATACGCGGGTTCCGCGGAATCGTTTGAGAACCCCTGCTGTAGCGCCTTGACGTTTCAGAGACGTCACTACGCGATCCCAAACAACCACATTACACGTATGCCCCTAGCAGCGCGCTGAAGAAAGGAAAGGGAGAGAAGTGAAGAGGAGGAGAGGAATAAATGAATAAAACAAACTAAAGCTTCTTGCTGAGGCCGGATTCAATCCCCGGTTCCTACAGGCTGAAGGCGAGCGTCGTAACCACTAGGCTATTCAGGCGGGTCAGCGGAGCACGCATTTTTGAGAACCATATGAACAAAAAAGAAAATAAAGAGAAAGGACAAGTAAAAGAAAGAGAAAAAGAAACGCAGAGAAAGAGACAGAAAAGAAAAGAGAGAGAGGGAGGAAGAAACAGATAAAAAAAACAGAAATAAAGAGAGAGCATAGCATAGACATGCATAGTGTACTACTGCAAGGGATGGGAAAGGAAAGTAAGCGTGAGGAGGAGGGAAAAGGGGACGGGAACGCCACCAGCTCTGTTGTCTCCGCAGTCTAGTGCGTAGCTACTCTTTTTTTTTTTTAAGTGACGGTGGCTTACATGGCCTGTGAAAAAATTGACCAGCGATTACGATACAGCCTTAGGCGAATTCTGCGAGCAGCTGTTTAGGTTTTTTGATCTTGCAACAAAGCTAGGCTTGACTGCCCTGCTAACCGGGACGTTATCAGGGCAGTGGCTGCTAAAGGCAGCGCGTGGGCGCGTTCCACAACACCCGCCGCAGACAGGCCTCCGTTCATGAAGCGTTTTATTTCCATATATGATATCGGTGAACTCCCTCGCTGCATACATTAGTGATGACGTCATCAGTAACCGCACGACGGCGCGCATTACTGTGGCTCCCCGGGTGGCCGCCGCGAAACCTGTCGTCTCGCAACTGTCGTTACCTTCCCGCGCTCTCCTCACTAACTCTCTTTCACCCTTGTTCGTTCAGGCGGTTATGACGACGCTGACGCCGCTCAACGCTGCAACGGGCACCTAAAAGCTCCGCTCAAAAAGTGGAGGGATTTATCACGACGTGCCACTGCATAGCCGGGACAGCTCCAACAATTGAACAGCGTGTCATACGGGTCTTGACATTAAGTTAAATGTACACGTTTGTTTTGTAAAATTTGCAATATTTTTATCTTGGTTCCTGAGTTGATACACACAGTAACGATTATCATTCTATCACATGTGGCGCATACCCCGGTATCTTCTCTGCGGGCATGCGCCACGCGTGGATGGAGGAGAGAGTTTAATGACGCACGCTACATGTGCATAGATAGATAGATAGATAGATAGATAGATAGATAGATAGATAGATAGATAGATAGATAGATAGATAGATAGACAGATAGACAGATAGATAGATAGATAGATAGATAGATAGATAGATAGATAGATAGATAGATAGATAGATAGATAGATAGATAGATAGATAGATAGATAGATAGATAGATAGATAGATATTCACCGTTTCTGGTGAGCTGTTCGTTTTACTGTACATTGTCAGCAGCGTCTGCGCACGCAGACTGACATATTCAGTTCCGGGCTGTGAAAAACCTGTCAATCGTCTGTTCAACGCCCGTCCTATATGCTTCTTTGTCTTGCGTTCCTGTTCCTCAGACGCAACTGCTTAAATCTGAAACAATGTACCTACAATATACGAATTGTGCGGCCGTTATTTACTCAGCCGTCTCGTACTCAGCCGCGCAACTTTCCACCCCGGGTGGTAGCTTATTCGAAAAGCGGCGTTCGTCCGCTCCCCCCGTCCGCGACTCGCATAGGAAATAATCAGCCTGGCGTCGGTGGCGCGTTGTATACCTTTCTGAGGTGTATTTTTAGGAAGCCCGCGAAGGGGAATCTGCATCACAGAGGAGTTCTCGTGGCATTCACGTCTTGTTTCCGGCTACATTGTCGAGCACGTAGGTGGAAGTCATTTCGCGGTAGGCACTCCTCCTTTCAAGCGCTGTCGTCCTGTTCCTTGCGAAAAGACGAAACCTGGGTCATACTAATACCACTCGCAACGATCCTTGTCTTGCATATGCGTGCGCCAGGGTGACAATATGCGCGAACCTAACTATATTGTAAACGGTTACATAGCTTATGGTGAGCAGCTGAGTTGACGAGCACATTGAAGTGACTTCGACGTCTCCTAGAATATCTGCGAGTCAGATGAGCAATGTGTATTTCAACATCATGTTAACATGAGGTTGAGGTCAAGATTAGCTTGAAGTTGAGTGATATTCGGTTTTGACATGAGGTCAGGTCAAAGTGACCTCAGCGTCTCGTAGACCAGCCTGCAGAGTCAGATCAACCATGAGGGACGCAACCTCCTGCATGTTAACATGAGGTTGAGGTAAGGTTGGTTGGACGTTGAGTGATATTCGGTTTTGACGTGAGGTTAGGTTGAATTGACTTTAGCGTCTCCTGGACTAGCTCTGAGTTGCATCAATAATGCTGAACTAAACATGATGTTTACATGAGGTGTAGGTCAAGATTAGTTTGACGCAAAGTGATATTCGGTTTGACGTGAATATTTTCTGTGTGATCTATACATATACATCTACTCCTAGAATTTCTGTGAGTCAGCTAATGGGCGATGTGGACATCAGCCTCTCGCTGCCATGAAATTTAGGTCAACATTACCTGGATGCCGAGATATATTAGGCAATGCGATCAATAATTATCGTTTGTTACTTATTTTTACGGAGGCTGTTCGTGGAAATAATGAGGTACATAGCTAGTAATGTGGACGTCAACCTCTTCTTGCCTTCAGGTTGAGGTCAAAATTAATCGGGCGTTCAGCGTTATTGCGACTTGATGTCAACATTTTCCGCACGTTCCTTCCATTTATGTTGGTTTCTCCTTGAAGTTCTGTGAGCTAGATTAGTAACATCGACCTCAACCTCATGAAAATCTGAGGTTTAAGTGCCTACTACTAGTCTGCCTCCCAGTATTATTGCCACAGCAATTATATGGACGCTCTCGGCTGATCTTTGCCGTTGCCCTCGCCGTCGCCTCATGTCCCGTATATGCATATACTATATGCATGTATATGCATTTATATAAAACTTCCACAAATAATAACGGAGATCAAAAGATTCCGAAGCGCGCCTCCGGGATTTGAACCCGCGACCCCTCGCTCCGCCACTCGCAGCGTTAGACAACTTTACCACGCACCATTCGTTCTTCAGTTCCTTCAGCGGCGCTTGTACCACCATGCGAGTGATGAGAAGTACAGGCTTCTTATCTGCTTCGGATGGATTGCGTTCTTAAGATTCGCGACACGTGTTTGCCGAGTGTAAAACAAAAGGATTTGAAGTCATTTGCAATTAAACTTGCTTCAATATTTGGTACGTAAAACATATTGCAAAACGTTTGCGTGATCGTGGAATAGAAGTGAAACCTGGACAAATTCAACCACCAGGCTATGCATTTGATTTAATTCAGATTTTGTTGTGCGTATGAGTCACTGTTCTACGCGCTGCGCTGCCCCCAAGATCGGCCGAACGCTGTAAAATTATTGCTGTACGCGTCGTTGTTGCCCGCGGACGCGATGCCCTAAAACCTATAGCAATATACAGCTTCGCTGTAAAATTCAATGTTACTCAGCGCGTGCGAATAAGTCTGACGCATGTCGTCCGTGCCGGAATATTGTGTCGTATTTGTCTCATACGCCCGCGACGAGTGGCTTCACTGCCCAGCCGTTGAACATACTGGCGGACCTATGCGCAACTCTGCTCCCGTAGGGAGCACATACAGTAACTCTAGACACACTTCGCGTCGGACGCCACCGCTCGGCAAGAGACTTTTCAAAAAGAAAAGAAATATCTGCGAACGCTGGTTGTGCATAGTCGACACTTGCAGCGCGCTGCTTAAACACGAAGAAGTATCATCTGTGACAGTCTTTAGTTCGTGCTTTTCCTGTGTACACCTTCGCGCTGTTTTCTAGAGTCCTTGTTGGTGTTTGAGTAGTAAGCTGCATGTCGAGCTGTGACGGTTCTTAGCTTGCACTCGATCTGTGTGTGTTCTTTTTGTGCGTCCTTTATGTGCTTGAGCGGCACGCTGGAAATTTCAAGCTGCTTTTCGCTCTTCGTGTGATATTAAAATGTCTTGCTATCGCATTCATTCGTTCGCCCTTGCGACGAAACTTTGACCGATTGTTTCTGAAAAAAAAAATTATACTGAATATGCCAGTTTGAGAGCTCCGCGCATTCTACATTTGGCAACATGTTCTAGTTTATTTTTGTCGGAAAGAGGGTCAACGCATGCGCAATAACATCTAACTTCGATCATGTGACAGACATCGTTCGATGATGGAAGGTAATCCGTGAGTCGAGTCTATCCGATGCGGAAGCATTTCCAATCATTTCCGCGTTGACTGCAGACCACAGCATAGAAGAAACTCTCGTAAGCAAACGTTCCACAGCATTCACACACGAGCCTAAAACAATACGGCCGGCAAAAACGTGTCAGGCGCTGTTAATCACCCATGCACCCTTCTAATTTCCTACGCCAGGTGTTTGAATCACACAATATAGCTCCTTCATTAGCTTGCAGGTGCGCGCTTGCATTCAAATGCGTCTTCATAATCCTGGAGAGAGAAGAAAAGCTTCCCCTCACTGTCTGCTACGGGCGATCGCCCTGGTATATAGGCCATCTACCCGCTGGCCACATCTGCTTAATGAGTGCCGTCAAGACCCAAGCACTCCTACCAGATTCGCAGCTGGTGATGAAGGGGAAAAAATGACAAGAAGAGATGAACGAGAGGGCCTGCGTAGCTACCTCTCACAGGCTGTTTGATTGCATCACTCGGTGGAGTCTTTCTCCGAGCGTCGCTTGAATGGAGCCGAGATAAGAGGACCAAGACGAAGAAGAGCAGCTCGCGAAGGGGTCTGAGCTACGCGCAATGTTGCCTACTTTCCACACTGTCGGAGGTCTGCGAATCGTCGCTCAGTATGAAAGCTCTCATCTCGATGAAAGCGGCTTGAGATGTCCCGTATGTGGAGGTGTATGGTCCGTTAGACGCTCGCGGCTGGAGGCGATTTCACTCGGCCGTGAAGCGGTGGTCGCTGTGTTGCGTGAACAGTAGCGACGCTGGTCCTTTCTACTCCGCTTTGGCACCCTGGACGGAGGTCACCTAGTTGCGGACGTAACACAGCCCGTATCTGGTCAGGCGTGAATAGTTCGCTATGTCACCCCACGTAGTTGGTTGTGAACGCGTATAATATTCCCCGCAAAGAGTTACTAGATGGAAATCAGAACATTGATAGTAAAGCTGCTATTACAGGGTTTTACTGCACTGCATCTGTCTACCCTTGCAGCAGGATCGACAAATGGGCTAGTTGCTATGGTTCCATTATGGTTAAAGTAGAGCAAACAACACATCTTCCAGTTGCAAGTAGGCACTTCTTGTGTGTCATCGTGTGTATCTTCGTGTGTATTTTTCACAGTTTTGCCCTAGTGTTTAACGGTCGCTACGGAGACTTCATGCTTTCCTATTAAAACATCATAAGAGTGGCGCGAATTGACACACATACGCAAGAAGAAGAAGTTCGGGTGAAGATGCAGGCTCGAAGAGATGAACATTCTTGAACAGGGGACGTCGCTGTAGCCAACGTTTCGACAACATATATTTTCTTCTTGAAGGCAGCATCTGCCTACTTTAGCGCATGCGCTAAAGTGGGCAGTCATCTTTAAAGATTTATGTTAAAACACGGGCAGTCCTCTTCTTTCTTCATTTGTACGTGCTTATGCTCTTATCTGATTGACGTAACTAGAATGAAGCGTCGTTCAAACGAACGAGAAGCAACTTCGGCCTAAACGTCACGGTCCATATGGCCTCCAATCACTCGTTCAGTAGCGCAACAAAGTGTCGGCCATCCAAATCACCAACAGCAGCTAATAACCCTGAGAAATAAACCAAATAAACAATATCGAATAAGGCTTTAATGAGAATCTATGCAAGAAATGGAGGTTACAGAACTCGTGACGCGAAGCTCACGTCTCTTCTCTGCAACCTATTCCAAGACGACAAAAAAAAAAAAAAAATGAACTGCCGACCAAGGTATTTTGGGATAAGGTAGCGTAGAAAGACTAAGGGAGCAAGAACAGAAAAGTTGCTGGGGAGCTTACCAATGCAACTTTGTAATTAAAACCAAAACAGGTAGCCTCTTGAATTTTAAAACAACGAGGTCTACTCTTGTTGTTAGTGTTGTTGGTTTTATACTTCTTCGTAAAGATACCTTCAGCCTGTCAGTCGTGCATCGATAATCGCACGCTCAGTCGTGCGTTTAAAAGACGAAACAACCGAAGCCCAATAAAAAGAAAGCAATACGGCAATCCCGCCCTTGGTTATAAGTTCCCGCTATAGTTAGGCCTAATCCCTAGTTCGTCGAAAGCACGTTCCTTAATGGCTCGCTGCCAACTAACAATAGCAGTCACCCTTGGAAGCGTGTCGCGCATGCGTGCAGAGATACGCGCCCTGTACGTGACGCCTTACAATAAAAACACATGTGCGTGTTCATCGGAGCAGATGATCGCGCTTGTTTTTTCGCGCGCAGACGAAGAGCCCTGCCATTAAGATTAGCGAAAGTCGAAACAGCAATAACACGAAAAAGAGCGTCGTCGTTAACGGTGCCTGAAGAGCTACGCGGACCGGTGTAGCCAGTCAAACAGCGGCTGCATTTGCCTTTAAGGTGAGCGCATATTTCGGCACATCGTTGGGTGCAAAGATAGGAAGAAAAAGAACTTCGTGGACGCGCCGCGCTGGTCCGCTGTACTGAGAGGCCCGATCCAGGAGGCGTTGGCTGACCGCTTTCGTTGAAGAGTCGGCGGCCTTGCGAGGTGAACGTCTCGAGTGCCTGATGTTATTCTTCGTTCGTTTTCCTGGGATCTTCACACTGAGATCACAACAGAAGCAGCCCGATCTTTTTCAGCCTTTCCTAAGAAGAGTGGTAAACGTCTACTTGTTTGGTGTCCCTTTGGGTGTTTTCTTTTTTCCTTTTGTTCGATTGCCATACCGAAATAGCACTAACCGATCGCTTTAAGAGGCATCGTCGATTATACGAGCGTACGTCAAGAAGAAGGGAGCGTCTGGATATTAGGTGGGCGTTTAGTTGGAGATTAGCAGGTTTTTTTTTTTTTTTTTTCGTGGCATATAGGCGCGTTTAAGGATCGCACGGTTCGTTTTGACAGCGTGTTCTCGTTTTCTGGTTTTGCGAATAGTAAGAACAGTAAGTGCTGCGAGAGGCCATATCGTTACCCACTGCCCCACTTGAACGCCAGAAGCAGTGAGCACTCATAGCATATTGCGCCTTTTAATGGTCAAGCATTGGACCGTACAACCACGAGCCATTGACTTCTTACAACGACAGAGAGCGCTGATGTAAGGAGAAGGGTGTGTGTGGCTGAAATAACGATTCAGTGCGGCAGCGTTACATCGAGGATGGACGTAGACTCTACGAGAATCAAGAAAATTTTGTTTGTGTTTGCCGCAAAGTAAACCTGTTGCGCTGGAGCAGTTCTATAGCGTTCGCGTCTGGCAATAAGCATGTGAATAGCCCGCGTCATGAAATTGCCAGCACTAAATATTTCGAGTGCTGCTATGCCTCGTCAAGTCGTTTTTTTTTAAGGTGAGAGCCTCAAGTCGCCATCTTGCCAATCCCGTCCGCCAGACTTGTGCGATACTCTGCGGCACTTCAAGAGCTCGTAATGTTACGCAAAGGTCCCGTAAGGTCTCCTATAATTCGATAAGGTCTCATAAAGGCTCGCCAAAAAATCACGTGACCTTGCCTAGCAAAACGTGCCCATGTGACTTCATCGTGACTTGACAGATGGCCGAAATTTGTGACGTCATTGTGTTGTCACGAAGACGACAGGGTGTGACGTCATCATACGACATCACTGCTTGGTCAAAGGTGGGCAGTCCAAATAGACTGTGCAAATCCACGGGAGATGGAGAAAGCTTGCAATGCCTCCACTCCTGGAGACTGCAAAGCCACGATATGCGGAGACCGCTATGATGAGGGGGTAGGAGGGGATGCCCATCCAATAACATCAGCTGAGATGGAAAAGCAAAACACCGCTTTCGCCTCTAAGTCGTTTGAATTTTAGAAAGTGGGCACCCTACATGTACACGAACTACGCCGCTTTCCCTCTGTTACACCCTCATTATCCTCGCGACGTCATGTCCCACTTAAGGTGCTAGGTATGGCCAGGAAACCGGACATTTTTCGTCTGGGTTCCTGGATATAGCCAGCATTTAACCAGTACCTGATAAAGGTATGAGGCCAAGTGGAAAAAGCGACTTTTTAAGAGTTTAGGGTAGGAAGCTGCACATTAACCTTCCTGCCTTTCCAGCATTCTATCTCTATACAGCGCGTAGTGCCTCCAGTACCCAAACAGCATCTATTAGACCGATGGTCAAACTGCACAGTGAAACCTAACTGAAAAGCATAATTTATTATAATCCAGACTAAGCAAACCCAATGTTTCACAGAAAACGAAACCTCCATTTCGTTACAGCTGCGAAAACACTCGTGGGATGCCAGGAGGATTATACTTCAAGAGAAAAGTTAGTCATCAGCAGTCGATTTGTTTTTTTAGTGGTACTCCACAGTATGATGCCTAGAAAGAATCTTATAGGCGTAGAAAACTCAACGCAGGAGCTATGGTTGCATTGTGATATGCCGTAATGAGGCCCCAGCCGAGCGCTGTTCAAGTCACTAATATCAATAAACAGTAAAAAACTAATTAGGTTACAGGAGAGATGACATTTCACTCCCTTTCTCTCACAAATATACTCACAGAGGCCCCCCAAAAAATGAAAATATTGTTCCCACTTTTTCTTAATGCACAACACCATGTGGGCGATTCATGTTTAAAGCAGCCATGTTTGACGCCCTTCGTTAGCCCGCTAAAGAGGTTGGTCGGCTCCGAAGTGACGGGGAGGAGAAAGGTTACTTTTCGAAGAGCAGCTGAGCCATGCATCTGTAACAAACTGAATCCCTCCAGTTCACAATATTCACCACCTAATCAACGAAAAGTGTAGAGCCCGTTCCCTTGAAGATAAATTACTCCAAAAGAAAATAATTACTGTGGTTTTCTGGCTCATTACTGTACACATTAACTTCGCCTTTTCCTCCGAGACGACAATGACCTTTTCCGACAGTCATATGCGGAGCAGCTGAATCTGTACCGCTTAAAAGTGGTCGGACGATTCTAATGACCTGGCGTACAACGCTGCCTGCACAAAGACGAAAGCCCTGTGAATTCACGTTGCGCTTTCTGCAAATCGGAGGCACGCACTACCCTTGCACAATGTGAAAGGAGCTTTCAATGGGCTTTTGTGTGTGTGTCTGTGTTCAGCATAACCCAGCAGAGGAAGGCAAGAATGTTCATGGTGCAGAATGTTCACGGTGCAGCAGACGTCCCCGTAACACGGATTATATTGCATGAGCAATGCATGACCTTTCCTCCCCCCCCCTCCCACCCACCCACCTTCTGCGCTCATGTAATAATCCTCGAGATTTCTGTCCCGTATTTTGCTCAGGCGCGTCCTCTTTTATTAGATACATCTTTTTCTGCAGTCGCCTTTGTCCAAAGGTTCACGCTTGTCCGATGCCAAACGTGGTGGCTGCATCCAGTATCCTCTGAGTGACACGTTTTTACCCAGTCCTAACGTAGACTACTTTGCCATATCTGTGCAATTATTGAACAACAACTATAGCGTAAGAGCTTCATAGAGAGTCTGTTCAACTTATCTTTCAAGACGGGCTCCCAAACGCTTCCCGCTCCAAATGCTTGGCCAGTGGTTACAACCCACTCCGCGGGCTTTAACAAGGACACGCTTTGTCGTTCTGAGACTGCGTACCTGATGACAAGATCGATCAGTCTTCTCAGGTGTTTGCTTTTCTCACTCTCCGCAAGATACCGATGGCACCCATTGTCTCGCGACAGAATTTTCTCACGTGGTCATCTACAGACGCCGCACCGATGGTTCTGTCAGCGCCTGCGGCGCGTATTGCTTCTTTTGTTTATAATAGACGCCGGTTGGGAGCAGACTTATAGCTGGCTTGAGTGACCCAAAGTCTTACAACCGAACATTTTTTAGGGGTGAAGCATCTTAAGACCGCACAATGTCCGTAAACCGCCGTCCGGCGTCCAGATGTAGCGCAGGTGCATGTGAACAAATCGAAACATCTGTGAACAACGAAAAGGTTATCAAAAGGCTGTTAATCAGAGCAAAGGAAATGAAAAGCCACAACACCGTAAAAACAACAACCTTATAACCACCCATAAATCAAAGCATAAAGGTTAACAAGAACAAAATAAAAGGCTGTTAACCAGAACGAAATATAAGGCCACGATTCATGATCCGATGCACACTGTTTCGCCCCATCATCAGCATTCACTTCGTGGATATGCGTGTATTTTTTTTTATTTTTTTTTGCTGCAAAGTGAGCTTAATGGGGAGAAATAGAAAGCTATAGAGAGAAAATTAGTGTGGTGTTCCAGTGCAGCCTGAAATTATTTGTAGATGGAGGTGATCGGCTTCTTTGAAAGCGAATTCGACTTCTTCGACTTTGCATTTTGGTAGCCAATTGTTCAGAAGCAGTGTGCTAATGCGCAAGTGTAGAACGTAGAACGAACGCTGTATGTCGACTGAAAATTTACTCGCAGGACTGCCTACGCGGCTGTGACTTCATAGACAATCGTGTTAGTTTACACAGTTCCGTTATTTGATATTGCGCTGCTATATTCATAGTGTCTCATTTATCTCCTTCATTGTGAGCACACTGTAACTGGCACAGAAGTAGCCCTTCGGCTTTCATTGCATTTTCGTTCTCTCGCTCTCTGTTGCATTTTTTTCGCGCCAAATCGTGTCTCCTTGTCAGGTAGAATGCTGGTAGCTGATAAACGTCTTTCTTTCAATAGAGGATTTTTATTACCTAGTTATAATCGACCATCCATTCACTCCGGACAAGGCACGTTACACCAAGAGTGCGAGATTAACATTCGTGGGCAGTTCTATTCCCTACCGGGTGTTCAACCAACAGATTCGGATTGCAGTCCTACAGCTATTATTCCAAGACATGCTCCAGCAGTCCGATCATGTGGTGTTCCGAACATGTTTCGAGCACGTGTCAAGCAAAGTCTCTTGGAATCCAGTGTTCTTGCTTTGTTAAGAATGCTAACATGGTATGACTATAAGTTTGGGAGGTCGTTAAGATGACCACGGTTAGCTTCTTACCTAGCGGCGCCAATGTTTCATACTTTTGACAAATATTTGATCTGGCTAAGCTTCGTGTTTTGGTGAACTACTTTTCGTGTCACTCAGTCCCATTTTGCATGCTTCGTTTTGCATGCTTCGACAGCAAAAAGTTGCACTGTGAAGCGAGACCGGTAGACGTTTCAAACTTGTCGAGAATCCCCTGAGCGGGTATATTATTTCCCTAGCCCTAATGGTTGGGTACCGATGTTTCCGCCATAAGCGAATTCCTGCCCCTTGGGCTTACTATGAATCAGAGGGACGGGGATAGTTACTACTAAGGGTTCCCTGGCCATTTCCATAGCCGTCTCTGACACTGGAAGCGTGTTCTTTTGTAGCTGTGCGGAAAAATGCACCTCCGGTGTGCAACTGTGCTCTTTTAGTGCTGGCGTGCTCTTGAATTATCAGCCCTCTGTGTATGCCGTGACGTTTCTGTGAGGTTGTTCTTCAATACACTTCTCGTGTGAAGGCCTGAATTTCCTCTCGGGTCGCCCGACGTCGGTAAGGTGAGGGTACTGATTACTTGATATTTCTATACAAGGATTCAATCATTGGTTCTTGTGATATTTGAAACATTCGCCTATTTCGTTGTCGAATTCTTTGTAACGTTTTACTGACAAGTCGCATGGCATTAGACACGATGTAATCTGAACATAAAAATCCTGAAGTACGCTTACCGAGATGTGCCTTCGTAAAAAGTGTCTCCCTCTTAGCACGTTCACTTATTCGGGTGGTAAATTAGTCAACGGGCTATTTATTTCTGTCAGCCTCACTCAGAATCACAGTATTCACTCACGAAACGTATTACAGAGACAGTCCTCAAGTTAAACTTTCACTGCACATATAGCACTGGTCTAACTAAAACATCGTGGTAACAGAGGCACAGAAATACTCAACTTCGCCACAATAGCACCGGAAAACACATGTTGAACTCGTATAAAGGTACTGTTGGCATTGATGCTCCTTGATGATTGGCACCAACCCACCTAGGGGGGATCGGCCAAGAGGCGGGCGGACCATACAGTCTGGATTTATTATTATTCTTATTAGGAGCGAAGCTCCTTAGGCCCGCACCCCAACGCCGTTGAAGCTCCCTGGCACGGTGCCAGTTGTGGCGTCTCGCCCTCACACGGGAGGATAAATGAGCGCTGGAACGATGCGAAAAGCGCGAGAATACGAACGCATGCGAAACGGAGGCAGATTAGTTTCCCTCTCCCTCTTTCTTCGTCAATGCCCTCCCTCTTTCTTCGTCTCAGCCGGCCCCGGTGCAATAAAAACAAAGGAAAAGAAAAAAATCACAGCATATTCACGAAGTGAATGATGATGATTGGGCGAAGCTGTCCTAAAGGAAATGAATGGCTCGGTCAATCATATGAAGACGAAATTTACTTTTATTTTCGTTGAAGGACGGCTTGCGGGATCCCTTCACTACGACGGCCTTGTGGTCCGTGAATGAAGGGCGAGCGGTTGCTCTACGGGTTCCTCTACGCGATGCCACGTGTTCGTGGCATCGCGTAGCATCGCGATGCCACGTGATCGTCATCAGCGTCAACGTTATGACGCATAGTGGGTACATTCCATGTACCCACTATGATGACGCTGCCCTTATGGCAGCGTCATCCCCATGTGTTGTATGACATCGTCATCAGCAGGTGGCTACTACATAGTGGGCACATTCCATGTTCCCACTATGATGACGCGGCCCTTATGGCAGCGTCATCCCCATGTGTTGTATGGCATCGCGATCGTCATCGTCATCAGCAGGTGGCTACTACATACAAGGGACGCACGACCGACAGGCTAAGGAGCTTCGCCCCTAAAAAAAGCCGGCAGATCCCACGCTCTGTGGGAATCGATGTAACGCGAAGCAGCCAGGAAGGAACAAATCATGCTTTACATAATTTGCATGTCATGTTTTACATGTTACGGCCGGTCATTTGTGTTCGTCATACAGTCACGTCGCGATATACCAATTTTGGTGTATGTCAAGCCAGCGAACTGGACGCAAGCGCACCATGAGCATGGCATGTAAATGGCACTGTAGATGACAAGCATGCCAAGATTTTCATGTTACCACCTGCCACTTACGTTTGTTATATAGTCATGTCACTTAATACCAAATTTGGTGTATATAAAGCTAACGAAACGGCCGGGAGCGCGCCATGAGCGTGGAATGCAAGTCATGTCGCTCATGACATGTCATGATTTCCATATTACCACTAGTCATTTATGTTCGTCATACAATCATGTCACTCAATACCAAATTTGGTGTATATCAAGCTAACGAAACGGCCGCGAGCGCGCCATGAGCGTGGCATGCAAATTATGTCGCACATGACATGACAAGTCATGATTTCCATATTACCACTATTCATTTATGTTCGTCATACAATCATGTCACTCAATACCAAATTTGCTGTATATCAAGCTAACGAAACGGCCGCGAGCGCGCTATGAGCGTGGAATGCAAGTCATGTCGCTCCTGAAGTCATGATTTTCATATTACCACTTGTCATTTACAGCGAAAGCTGTTATGAGATCACAACAAGGGTCGTTTCTGCGCCGTAGTTGTCCGCCGCCGCCGCCGCCGCCGCCGCCAGTGTCCGTAACCAATATCGCACGAAATAAGAAAAAAAACTAAATAAATAAAAAACACCTACGACCGAATGGGATTCGAACCCGGGTCTTCTGCGTTGCAGCCCAGCACTCTACCACTGAGCTACGCCGCTGCTTGAAACTGCGGTGCAAACTGACCCTAGGCAGGCTTCATGTCGGGTAAGGAATCGCGTTAACGTGTGTTGTTAAGCGTTTTAGAACAGTACAGTAAGAACCAGGCGTCACACAAATCGAATTGCGTAACGAGTGGGTCGTTCAATGCTCCAACCCATTACAAAAGCCTGAGGCAAAATTCTTCATCGTCGTCAGCCACATCATCAACAAAGTGCACATAATGCGTTACAAGAGTGTAGCGGGTACCACGCTTTTCTGAAGAATGAAGAATAATGGCATAGTAGACGCTTCCCCACTACACAAAAATTATGGTGATTTATGGCGTAGTGGGTACCATGGCAGTGCGGTTGTTGTAGTTGCCCCAATAATGTTTAAAAAAGGCCCTAGAAAGGCCGCTCTCCCAGCTTTCGCTGTGGCTGTGCTGCGAGTTCCGCGCAGGCCTGGCGGTTTTGTATGTTCGTCATACAATCATGTCACTCAGTCCCAAATTTGGTGTATGCCAAGCTAACGAAACGGCCGCGAACGCGCCATGAGCGTGGCATGTAAATCATACTTTTCATGACAAGTTGTTCATGATTTTCATGATATGACCAGCCATTTATGTTCGTCATACAGTCATGTTATGCCATACCAAATTTCGTATAAATCCAATTAACGATACGGCCAGGAGAGCACAAAGTCGTAGGCGGCTAGATAGATAGATAGATAGATAGATAGATAGATAGATAGATAGATAGATAGATAGATAGATAGATAGATAGATAGATAGATAGATAGATAGATAGATAGATAGATAGATAGATAGATAGATAGATAGATAGATAGATAGATAGATACGCTCAAAGTCGCCGAAGTTCGCTAAGAAATGCTTCGCATTTAAAAAAGGAAGGAAAGAAAACAAGGCGCGCGGCGTTCGGCGCGTGTTGCGCAAAAACAGTTCCCGTTCTAAACGACAGTACAATTAATCGAAAACCATGTTTGTAGACATAAAAAAAATAGGGACCCCCTTGAGATTGGTTAGGGCTGCTCACAGTACATTGATAGTCGTCTTCAGAAACGTAAACGTGATGATGAAGACGATAAGCAGCCCGGCAAGGATGCGGAACGCAAAGCCAAAGCAGCGGCAGCAAGGTCCTGCGGTTGAATCAGGACGAGTGGCGCTACAACGGCTACGCCGAGAGGATCCTGCCGTACGTGCTAGAGCGGCCGAATCTAAGCGCCGACGCCGCCAGCAGTTCCAAAACGTACATAATCGTTTGCGTCCCATTTCTAAGGAGCTTCGCTCATCTGTTGTATTCGTACACGGAACTGCTAGTTTTTTTAAATGCTAATAGAGGTTACAGCTGCAATTATAATTAAGCGTTTATTATGATAAATTCTAATTTTACATTACAAAATTTTGTGTAACCTCCCAAAGGCCAAAGTGGACGAAGTAAGCGTGCAGCACGCACGATTCTTTGTTCTCTACTCGCGCGACTGCCACAAAGACAAAGTGGACGAAGTAGGCGCGCAGGCTCGCACACTCAAGAGCTTTTTTTTTTTCCTCTTTTTTTTTTGCGGCCGCGTTTCTCATACTAAGACCATAGAGAGAGAAAAAAAAATATTCTCTATGCTACGACCTTCAAACCTATACATTTAGAGCTTTCGCCTTAAAGGGCCCCTAAACCACCCAGAGGTCGAAATTCAGTTGTGGTGCGGAAGTTGTGCACGAGTGTACAATGAACACGGAGCCGTGAGAATTTTTCGAAACGGCGCCGTAATAGCGGAGTTATACGCGTTTGATCATCTAAATGCGGCCATTGCTCCTTTCGCTCTTTCCATCGCTACCCTCCGTTGGTATCCTCTCCCAAAGCCGGTTTGCCCTCTCGCCGAGCGCCCCTTCGAATCTCGCGTGGCCTACGTCACCGCCGACGCACTGCTCGAAACACCTTCTACTTCCGGTTGCCGCGACTCCGCACTCCGTCTGCTCCGTCGACTGCGCGCTTGTTGGCCAACAGCTGCTGCCGTGCCGGCCCGTGCTCATACGAATCGTGCCGGCATGGACCTTGTGTTGCGCGCACGCCTTCAAAGGATCGCCAATATCATGGATCCGTACGGTGACACGCCATGCCAGAACACCTCCCCACGGGCAATACGACGAACAACAAGGAGCGCGGCCAGCTGATTGCTGACTTACCGGAAGTCGTAGGTTCCTGTTCGACCAATAGAGCATTACTTGCGCTCTACGTCACCTATTCACTTCCTGACGTCACGCGGAGGCCGGAAGGGCTCGGAAAGGAGGAGGGATTGTTTTTTAGAATTTGTGGCGCGGCCGCGGCTTGTAGGGCTGCCGCGTGTGGCATCGTTGGTCGTGACGGCATTCAGCACACGTTGCGCGTGTTTACTTGAAATGTTTGAAAAAATATCGGAGGTGGTTTAGAGGCCCTTTAAAACATTTATTTGTTAGCAGGTAAAGCGCCGTTACTCCCACGCAAATATTAGCTATGTTGTCGAAAAGAGTAATGCCGAGCTATTTAAAGGATGCAGCTGGCGGACACATTCAAAAGATAACCACCGTCCGAGCCATCAGTTAAAGGGGCCCTGCAACACTTTTCCAAGTAGCCATGGAATGGATTCACTAAAGGAGCTTATTGCCTCACGAATTCATTGCCGCAAAAATGTTTGGAATTCGTCCAGTACGAGTGGAGTTACAAAGATTTCTCGCACGCTGCAATTGCATTCTCTCTTCTCTCGTCCCGTCGAAAGCGCTGGAAGCTAAGCAGGGAGGGATGGCACGGCGAAAGAAAATACGTCACGCGCGCCTCGTGATCTTGAGCGCTTTCTCTCTTTCTTTTTTTGTTCGAATACGCGAGTTTTCATTGCGATCGCGCGCGCACGCGTGGACAAGTCGCGGCCTCCCGCGGCGGCCTCTGTAACTACCGAGCGCGCCATGCTCAAATCAGCCAATGGCTGATACAAAAAAATCTCTCGTCAGTGACGAGTGATTTTTGGGTACGCAACGTCATTTGTCGAGAGAAGAGAAAGCAATTTCTGGCTGACTTTGAGAATTTATTGGGAATTCCACGCCGCGTGCTGCGCTATAATATTTGGCTCGCGTGTTCTCGAGAGCCTGGACTACCGATCGGCAGCGTTTTCTGAGCATGCTCAAAAAGTGTTGCAGAGCCCCTTTAAGACAGCTGAAGTCTGGTCGTGTATTGAAGAAGTGTTTGACATTTTGGAGTAATATATACTGCTCTATACTGACAGAGCAATTAGCTGTTCGGTCAACCTAAAAAAATGATCCTTAGATATACAAGCTGTCTGCATTGAGTACAACTCAAATGCAAAATACCCTGCCTTTGAGCACAGGGTAATAGAGCGGCTCTTATCAGTTGTTTTCCTCAGAAAAGCGTACACAGGGCTTTGTTAAGTCTTGACTCGGTTTTCTTTGGAGTGCGATGAAATCTTTTTGTATAAATCAGGGGTGCTCTTTTTTGAGCTAGTTGGAATAGCATACTGTATTTTTGTAGGCGCTTAAAAAACCAGCACCCAGTGACGCAGACATAAGCCATTCTTTTACATAAACGAGTCGTTTATATCTGTTTTACTGTTACTTATAATCAAATCAATCGTAGATAGGCGTTAGGTACGTATTCAGCTGCTCCATACAGTGTGTATCGCAAAGAATTCAGTGTGAATTAAAACCGAGTCAACGTTTCAACCTGTTCAGTGGACGGTGCACTGGCGGAAGTGCTGGGCACGTCGGACGCTATCGGTAACTCGCATCGGTAACTCGCATCGGTAAAGGCGGCCGGCAGACGACCACAGCGATACATCTTCGTGAACACGGGCTAAAACATACGCGCACAAGCAAAGAGAGCCGCTTACCCGGTAGCAGCTGCGTTATTCATGCCTCGCGTGTGCAAAAAGAACGAGCGCAGCCTTTCCCGTTCTAGTTTTTCTTTTGTTTGTTCTTGCCACTACCCTGCTTATTATCTGCGCTCGTTCATCGCACGGACCACACGACGAGAGGCGAGAATAACTGTTATCGGACGTGCGCCGGTTACCTTGTAATAGCAATCAAAGACTCGCCTGGTGGTAGATCATGCATGCTTCTTTTCGTGCCTGATCTGAACTTCCATGTATTTCCTCTTGTGGCCTCAAAGACGCTAGAATATCAGTGTTCGTCTTTTGTTTCACGAGCGTGTTTGCTCGAGTTTCTGCTTGCTTGCTTGATTGTATGGTTGACTGGTTCACAGGTTTTAACTGCCCAACGCGGCTGAGGCTACGAGAGATGCCCTAGCGAAGGGTTCCGGACAATTTGCGCTGACACAAGCGTCTTGGCAGTTGACGCAGAATTCTCTACAGTTATATATAATTGTGGGGTCTTACGTGCCCAACCACGCCATGATTGTGACCCATGCTGTGTAGCGGTTGGCTCAGGAAATTTAGACCATCCGGAGCTCTTTAAAGTGCACCGTCATCGAACATTGCATGGGCCTCTAGCATTTCGCCGCCATTGAAATGCAACTGGCGCGACCGGGATGAAATCCACCAGTTTCGGGTACGCAGCCGAGCTCCGTAATCACTAATACCATTGCGGAGGACATGCCCAACATTTAAATGTTCGTCCAACAATGCGAATATTTTCAATGATACTTCTAGCATCATAAGTGCCGTCGGTCACCAGGCACTCATTATCCACAATGTACGTGTAACAATCGACAAAGGCTTAACCGTAATGCTTTCATTATCCCACTTATCACACCTTTAACAATAGTGGCGTAGCAAATGAGGGGGGGGGGGGGGGGGCCTAAAACCCCCCGAAATTTTTCAATTTAGTCTGTGTACATATATACGCACACACACACATATACACTCACGCACGAGCATACATAAAGCACGGTAGAATCCCCCCCCCTCTCAGCAGAACTTTTTCTGGCCACGTTATTCTGTTACACACAACATCCAACCAGCAGCCACCCAACATCCATCCAATGCGTCCACCACCTCTTTCGGCACCCTCCCAATGAGTGTCCCCCCCCAGACGACTATTATACCCACCGTGTGTACTCCCACCCAGAATCTATTCTAGCATCCACCCAACGCCCTCATCAAGCGACCCACGATGCCCACCATTATTCCCAGCATGTCCAACGCGTTCGCCATCATATCCAGCCATAGGTCGGCACTTTAAGGGAGTACTCACTCAAACTCACTCACCACAATTTTTTCAGCCTTCGCACTCACTCACGTTCACACTCACGTCCACTCACACTCATGAGTACTCACTCCCGTTCACACTCACCTCCACTCACACTCATGAGTACTCACTCACGTTCACACTCACGTGCACTCACACGCATGAGTACTCACTCATACTCAACTCACCACGTTCAAATGAGTGTGAGTGAGTGTGAGTTGAGTGCAGTCATGAGTGAGTGTGCCGAGAATCCAGCATACTTTCCATCACACCCATCATAAACATCATGATGGGCAATGCTGGGATTTTCAAGAGGAATCAGCCTGCGCCTCTCGCAGCTATGCAGCAATATAGCAGTACGTCTCTGACCGTGTAGTATTCCTTATCGATTCGACTAGCGTAAGTAACAATGACTTCCACACATCGCCGGTTTCCCGTCGACTCTCGCTTTCTGTTGGGATGCCCGCGCTGTTGTCTTTCATCTGTCAACCCTCTTTTCGGTAGACTTTGCTTCTGTCCTACGATAAAACGAAGATAGCAAACAGGCAACAGTGCGCGACTGCTTAGATACGTTCTGTCTACATTCTGTAACTGAATTTAGTTTTTCTTTTCTGAGCTTGGAAAACAGGTCAATGCAGGAATTTGATTCTCTAAACTATTTACTGCTGAAACAGTGAATAATTTACTTGAATAGAAAGTTAGGCAAGCAACATGGCTAATTAAGAGCCCCTTTTATTATTTTCCCTAATGAAAAGTATTCGTATATTTAGAAATAAGTTTACTGCGGCAAAAACATCCACTATTACTCTGACATTTTTTGCTGAACAGGGTAGCGTTTGCAGGCTGGATTACAGAAACTGAGCCGATAAACCAGTACGCCTTCATGTTCGTATGCTTGTTTACTCAAGAATCTCATGCTTGTCAGATGAAATTAATGATTTCCTATAAAAGCCCTGGACTTCAGAGTATTGCAGATGCAGCTATTCGCGTTACGCACCCGAATGAATGGATCGTGGCTATTACAGAAAGCACATGTATGTGGCGACGAAAGAACAGTAGAGACTACACAAGCGACACGCGACACGTCTACTCTTTTTTTTTTCGCCTACATTTTCAGTGCGTATTCTTATTAGCCGTGAACCAATGTCAAAGATATCAGTTTCCTATTTTGCTCACTGAACAAATGAAGTCGCACTATTTCTGACAAGTTACCTGCTTCGTTGGGAACGCCACGTTCACAATGTTGTGCTTTCACTCAAAGCACTTCTAAGTGTGGAGAACTTTAGGGGCCCGGGATGTCATATGCTGTCGTCGTCTCATGTAGCTTGGCGTAATTCCGGCAAAACCACGTGTAGAACAGCCATCTGCAACATATTGAGCGCGCGCACTCGCGCCAAAGAGAAGTATTCTTCCTCTTGTTCTTCGAGCACCTTGATGATGATATCAAATGCGGAGCACTTTAGGTGCCCGTGCTGTCGTACACTGTCGTCACTTGGCGTAACGCAGGCAAACCCACGTATAAAAGTAGAAAAGAGTAAGCAAACGAGAAATGGAAGGAGAGAGAAAGGGAAAAAATAGGAAGACAAATAGGAATAAATAGAAATAAAGACAGAAAAAAAAAACAAAAAACTGGGAAAGAGAACAACAAAAGAAAGAAGGGAGGAAAGAAAGAGAAAACCGAAGGGAAACAATGAAGGCTGCCAAGCTCCGCACTTCCTTCAGGCTTGGCACGTCTTTTTGCTGATGGCCACGCGTTCCGTCAAAGTCGTTATTCATCTCGCTCGATTAGGCGTCCTGATGGAGCTTATCTGTCCAGGTTCGGCAAATCGTAATATAGCGGCATCCCAGTAGAGAGTAAGTCACGCATTTATATTTTCGTGTACGGGGCACTGCATAAAGGACACAAGTAAGACGTGCTGGTATATCCTACTCTTCCGCTGAGTGTTAACGCCATAAAGCAAAAGGAAAAATTACACCATATCCCGCTAAAGGAAACCATGTGTAGATGTGAAGCAGCGGGCGCTAACGCTTACACTGGCGGCGGCGTTGACGCTGGCGCTCATCGCAGCGTTGCGCAGGAGAGAAAACTGGGGAGGCGCAAAGCACGCAGCGATGGAGCGGTGTTTCCTACTGGAACATGCCAATCACTGCTAATGGGCAATGAGAGACAGAAGACTCCGACTGGACACAGAGACCCGCAGTCCGCTTTTAGTTAACGCGCACGCTGCGAATTTTTATTGTTCAACAACGCACAAGAGAAATCTCCCACCGGCACCACCTTGCAGGTCAAGATCCATTGCCATATATACGGGGTGGCCAGTGAACGGTTGTGCAGCGCGAGCAGTCGGTTTTTTCAACCAAGAAACTCGCTAGCAGACGCTGCCTGCGTCGGCGTCGCGAGGTGAGAGAGGGGGGGGGGGGGGGAGCGTAGTAAAGGAGAGAGAGGGGGGGACACGCATGCGCAGTGGGAGTGTGGACGCCGCGGGCAGGGATGCCTAGAGGAAAGAGGGGGGGGAGCGTAGGAGAGGAGAGAGAGGGGGGGACACGCATGCGCAGTGGGAGTGTGGACGCCGCTGGCAGGGATGCCTAGAGGAGAGAGGGGGGGGAGCGTAGAGGGGAGAGAGGAGGGGAGGTGCATGCGCAGTGAGGGTGTGGTTGCCGCGGGGCGGGATGCCTAGAGGAGAGAGGGGAAGAGGAGGTTTTTTATTTTCATTTTAGGGGCGAAGCTTTTTATGCCGTGGGTCGTGCGTCCCCTGTAGTTTGTAGTACGTAGTAGCCACCTCGATTTTCAAGGTCCTGTGTGATGACGATGACGCTGCCATCACGGCACACCACATGGAATGTACCCACTATGCGTCATAGCGATGACGCTGATGACCATGACGATCGCGATGCCATACAACACATGGCATCGCGATATGGTCTCACATGCATATCGTTTGACCACATGCAACCAACATCACGGAAAATCACGGCTCACGAATAAAATATAAATTTCTTGTATATATACACACAGTGTTTGTCACGTCTTTGATGATGTACTGAGCGAATTTCACGTGAGATTCGCGGTTTACCGATGAACCTCCGGAGCTTCTCCCACTCATCATCATTCACTCCGTGCATATGCTGTGATTTTTTTTTTTTGAAAGGGTTAGCGCATGCGCAGTAAGGGAGGCCACGCGGCACACCACCACCACCACCACCACCACTACCACCGGATTAAGCTTCGCCATAAGATGCTTCACATCTAAAAAATCACCGCCCAAGCACTCTGTACAAATGGTTAAGCAGCGAAGCTGAAATGTGCGGCCCCGGTGTTTAGCAGTGGGTTCAACCCAACGCTGCACTGAAGCCTTCCACAATTATCGTTGCCAGGTTGTGGTCGAACCACAGGTGGTCACAGACGTCGCAACCGAAGCCAAAGTGCCGCTCGGGAAACTCTCGCCGAAAGTGGGCGTTCGCCCCGGCAAACGCGCTCCCGCAATCATCACGTCGACGCTGTTCTGCCAGCAACGCCGCTTCATCGGCGCGCCGTTGCTGCAAGCGTTTGACATCGCGAGCTAACTCGGCGGCGTGGTTTGCAGGATCCGCCCGCCACCGGCGCTTGCATTCCAGTTCGCGATTTAGCGCGGCTTGGAAGGCTGCCGGTACGCAGTTGCTGCCGGCACTCGGCCTCGCGGGCCTGTTCTTGTACCCGGACTGCAGCATCGGTCCGGCGAATGCGAGCTCTCTCACGTTTCCACTGTCGACGTTCTCCTAAAGTTGTCCGCTGTTCGGGAATTCGTAGGATCCGTGACTTACCCATGTGGAAGCTCTCACTCGAAACTGATGCGCGCGTGCTCGGCGCCACGGCCGCCACGGCTGCGACGGGATGGACGACGTCACTCACGGCCCAGCCAATGGCGCGCGAGCTTGGGTACGACGCTCAGAACGACGTAACTGATAGCACAGCCAATGGAGACCGCTCGTGACACAGATAGCGAGCGGTTTTTCGTTTCTCCTAGCCATATACAGCTTTCGCTGTAAAAAACTCACGGGGTCCCATATCTATTCACCTAAGATGACTCGAAGCTGAAAGCCATCTTTTTCTTATCAGTCGACGTACTGACCTTCCCCGGTTAAATTTCGTGACCGAGAAGGGAAATAATCTAATTGCTTTCGCTTTTGAGTAGTCTTAGGCGAACGCCTAACGGACCCTGTGAAAAGAATGTTCTGCTTAGGTCTATGTAAGCGCATGCAGAAAGAAGACACCCTGATGTATGATCTGATCAACGGCCTTTCTGTAGGTGAGTGGGCATGACTCAGTCGGGCTGTGAAATGTGCAAGCGCTCGACCAGACAACAAACGACACGTTCGCTACCGAAACGGCTTGTCTTGCTGTTGTTACCACGTGCGAAAACAATGTTCTATCAACGCAGCACCTGCACGCTTAGGCCTCCATATATTTACGCGAGACTCGTTTATCTGTGCATCTGCAGCACCTCGCATGCCAGCTGTCTCAGTGGCGTTGTCTTGAAAATAAAGGTTACGCCGTCGAAAAACATGGAGGTCATAACATGAATCCGGCTCCTGCAATCGCTTGCTGCGCACGCAGTGAGCAAATGCATAGCCTTCAAGATTTCCCCTGTTACATTAAAGGGCCCTGCAGCATTTTTCTAAGTAGCCGTGGAACGGATTCAATAAAGGAGCTTATTGCCTCATGAATTCATCGCCGCAAAAACATCTAGAATCCGTCCAGCGCGAGCGGAGTTATAAAGATTTGTCGCACGCTGCAATTGCGTTCTCTCTTCTATCGTCCCGACGAAAGCGCTGGGAGCTAAGCAGGGAGAGATGGCACAGGGGGAAAAGGTACGTCACGAGCGCCTCGTGACCCTGAGCACTTTTTTTTTTCTTCGAACGAGCGGCTTTTCAGTGCGATCGCGCGCACATGCGCGGACACGTCGCGGCCTCCCGCGGCGGCCCCAGGAACTCCTGAGGGCGCCATGCTCAAATCATTCAATAGCGTGATACTTGGGCATGTGACGCAGTGATTTTTGAGTATATAGCATCTTTTGTCTAGAGAAGAGAAATTGATTTTTAGCTGACTTTGGGAATTTATTGTAAATTACAAGCCGTGAGCTCGGCTATAATACTTGGCTCGCGTGTTCTCGGGAGCCTCGACTACCGATCGGCGGCATTTTCTGAGCATGTTCGAAAAGTGTTGCAGGGCCCCTTTCAATGAGACACACCTAGTGAGTGCACTTATACATAAGTTATACACCATTATGCTCAACGCTTGTGGAGGCAGCCATCTTCGATCATGTGCTGCGCGTTAGATCTAACTGACGACCAAGGCACCGTCCGGTCAGTCCTTATCGCAAACTTGCCGCCAGTATTCACTCTATAAATGACGGGGTTTTACGTGCCAGAACCGCGATATGGTTATAAGAGACGCCGTTGGGAAGGCATCCAGAAATTTCGACCCCCTGGGGTTCTCAAATGTGCACTTAACTGCCAGCCTTCACTCGCTGACAACCGTGAAGTAGCCAAGGTTGCGAAGCCAGCATATCATGTACTGGCCGTGCCTGCGGAGAGCTACCGGTACCGAGATTATTTATGCTTGCTGTTAGCATGGGGCTTGAGTAAAAGAATCTGGTCGTTAACATTTTGTGTGTGTGTAGGCGGGGGGGCAACGGTGACTATCTTAAGTGCTCAGGGCTGTCTCTCCGCCTTTCTTCGGCGTCTCGGAGGTATCAGTAACTAACAATCACTCTTTTTACATTATTACATTGTCTAAAGACGGAGCCGTCGCCGCAAACTGGTTGTTATCAAATACCGCTTAGTGCTGTCTCAAGGGAGATCTCGCATACGGAGTTCTGTCTGACGCCTGCTGGTCTCCAACCAAAATGCGTCAAAACAACTTCGTCTTTCAATGCCTTAAGGCAGACGCGAACGATTGCTTCCAAAAGGTCAGGCTCTGCTAGGCGGCCCGACATGTCGAAGTGCACGGAGGTCTTTGGCGCGATTTTGTACGCATTCCAAATAAGAACGGGGGGCGTTCCCGTGCTTAACGTCACAAACACGTGACTGTCATGAGGGCACGTTCCGATCCAAGTCAAGCCGTCTGGCAGCCATTACAATCCATGCTTATCGGTTTCGGACGGTGCCGAGAACCGTCCGAAACCGATAAGCATGGATTGTAATGGCTGCCAGACGGCTTGACTTGGATCAGAACGTGCCCTCACGACAGTCACGTGTTTGTGACGTTAAGCACGGGAACGCCCCCGTTCTTATTTGGAATGCGTACAAAATCGCGCCACTTATTATCATTCGAATTGATGCATGTGTGTAATGTATTTCGTAATAGTTGCTTGCTAAGATGGTTGGGTCATTGAAAGTCATGTAACTGCGCAAAAATGTAGAGATGGTGACGATAGAGACAGAGGATAAAGAGCGCTGGCAGAGTGTACACTCCATCTCTGTCATCGCCCTTCCGATTTTTTCGCGCTGTCAAATGAGTCTCGCATAATGTTTTTCCCCAGACTAATTGTTATCACTTGGATGATCGTTCATACTTCATACATCAAAATAATTCCATCCAAATTGATTCTGTGACCTTCGTTTAAAAATGAACAGTAGAAATAGATTGTTAGAACGAATCATATATATACCGCTACTAGGGGTACGAAATCTAGCTCTACATACAAACGCTGGCGCTGTCGTCTCAAGGACGTGGCAGCGTTTAAGCAACGCCTTTTGCACAGCTCGGAGGCGAGGTACGTTTTGCGTGGGTTCGACGGGCGTACATGGAATGCCGGCAATCACGGCCAAGGTCAGAGTAACGTGTATAGTCTCGAAAGAGCAAAGAAATTTTGAAGACAGCTAAGTTGGCAGTCCGTAGGGTGTGGTCGTTGCCGATAACACAACTTGTCACTTTCGCCTGATCTTTATCTCTGCGTTCGCGTACTGCTTTGCGCCGCTTCTAACTCCTTCGCTGCTGATAAGCGCGATATAACTCAAGGTGCGCGATTGGCATGCTTTGACGACTGAATCACATGTTGTTTTTCTAAATGTCTGTGTGCTCACGATTAACTGCCCGCAGTAAGGATCAGAAACGGAGATTGCAATGCAGAAGGTCGGGCCTGATGCTATTCGTACTGTAAGACAGGGTATATATACTGCACGTTAGCTCTCATTTGCATGTAAGGACGCGTTCACGATACAACGAGCGCCGCTGTGGTACGTGACTTTTTCAACTCACTTAGAAAGTCTAAATAAAGCATGGGGTCAAATAATAATGAGGAAAAACGTAGTGGCCTCATAACTTTAGGGCTTCCCGGCTTCAAATGCTCAATAAAGTTTAGAAGAACGATTTGACGGCTGAATTGATCATGCTATAAATTTATCAGCGAGTTTCATCTCAAGTGTAATAGTCCTACAACAGGGCTTATAGTATTAATGAATGAATGAATGAAGTTCGCGCGTTTTTTTTTTTTTTACGTTTTGCATGTAACAAACAAACTGAAAAAAAAATATATTGTTTCATTTATGCTTGCTATGGCTTACCTGCGGAATGCCATGAGGCTGCCAAAGAACGGTAACCTTGTTTTTAAGACTTCGCTGTCATTTATTCCAAGAAGACCGGAAACCATGTTAAGCGTTTTCCTAAAGGGCATCCTCTAATCTCGGTCACTTCCCACGAAGGCTGGTCCATATTTGTCTGAAGCTGTTAAGCTATGCCTGCCAAGAAGCGCCTCGTTAATTTTTTAAATGCGAATGCATTTCTTAGTCAGGGCTATGTCAGGCATCCGGCGTTGTCCGCGGAGGAGGAGGAGGAGGAGGAGGATAGGTTGAGGAGATGTACGCGCCGGCAGGTGTTTAGATGTGAAGCATCTTATGGCGAAGCTTAATCCGGTGGTGGTGGTGTGCGGCGTGACCACCGTTACTGCGCATGCGCAAACCCTTTCAAAAAAAATAAAAATAAGAAACCTCCTCTCTCCCTCTCTCTCCTCTAGGCATCCCTCCCCGCAGCAACGACACCCTCACTATGCATGCGCCTCCCCCTCTTCTCTCCCCTGCTACGCTCCCCCCTCTCTCCTCTAGGCATCCCTGCCCGCGGCGTCCACACTCCCACTCCACATGCGCGTCCCACCTCTCTCTCCTCTCCTACGCTCCCCCCTCTCTTCTCTAGGCATCTCTGCCCGCAGCGTCCACACTCCCAATGCGCATGCGCGCCCCCCTCTCTCGCCTCGCGACGCCGACACAGGCAGCATCTGCTAGCGAGTTTCTTGGTTGAAAAAACCGACTGCTCGCGCTACACAACCGTTCACTGGCCACCCTCCAAGGTGGGGCCGGTGGGAGATTTCTCCTGTGCGTTTTTGAACAATAAAAATTCGCAGCGTGCGCGTTAACTAAAAGCGGACTGCGAGTCTCTGTGTCCTGTGTCCAGTCGGAGTCTTCTGTCTCTCATTGCACATTAGCAGCGATTGGCATGTTCCAGTAGGAAACGCCGCTCCATCGCTGCGTGCTTTACGCATCCCCAGTTTTCTGTCCTGCGCAACGCTGCGATGAGCGCCAGCGTCAACGCCGCCGCCAGTGTAAGCGTTAGCGCCCGCTGCTTCACATCTACACATGGTTCCCTTTAGCGGAAGATGGTGGAATTTTTTATCTCTCCGCTCTCACTCCCTCTCCCATTGCAACAGCTACGGGCGCGCGCGCTTATCCTCGCCCCTAGCAACCGGATGAGGTGGTGCGGGCGGAGTAGCGGAGAGTGAGTGGAGAGGGGGGAGCGCGCTCTGGTGTGTGAGGACGCTCGCATCGCGGAAGCTCAGCGGAGCTCCCGCGTGTGTGGAGAGTGTAGCAGAGGGTAGGTGCATTGCTTCGCCGCTCCTTCTCTCGCCGTTCGCTCTCTCTCCTTCCTGCGCCCCACACTCCCGTCCGCTCGCTCGCACGTATATATAACTGGAGTGAAGCGCGCGCGAAATGCATTCGCATTTCCTCACGACTCCCTTCGGGGAGGTGGGGGGCATTTTTTTTCCATCATAACGAATTCATTCATTGCGCGTGCGGAGTTATCAGAATACGACGTGTGCATACGCTGTTTGTGTGTTTGTGTTTTCTAAAGCCGCTAAAAAAGGGGGAAGGCTGCACAGAATGGGGCAGAATGATACTGGTATTCCTGGGAGATCCTAAAACCAGATAACAGTATCTGATAAGAGGCATGTGTCTCGTGAGGGTATACTTGGGTATACTATCCTTATACCGTTCTGGAAAGTTCGTATCAGAGTTCCTATCGCATTGGTATGGCAGATTCATCCATGTTTGATAACTGCATCTGTTGCAAGACAAAGCCTCCGCGACAAGAAGAAATGGTAGAGAGGCAAGGCAGGGAGGTTAACCAGTCCAGGATGACCGGTTTGCTACCCTACACGTGGGAACAGGGCAGTATTGAAGTAACGGAGAAGTACATGTTGTGCACCATGAATATGGCAGCAATAAATTGAACGTAGTAGTAGATCCCCTTAATAAGCCTGCAAAGCCCTGTGTTAGTTGGATAAATCTGACATTAGGGCAGCACAATTTTAAGGCGAAAGCCTTTAATTTCTCATGCTCACGTCCGTCCGGTGTCCGTCCGGATGTCCGTCCGTCCGTCCGGATGTCCGTCCGTCCGGTGTCTGTCTGTCCATCCGGATCTCCATCCGTCCGTCCGTCCGGTGTCCGTCCGGATGTCCGTCCGTCTGTCCGTCTGTCCGTCCGGATGTCCGTCCGTCCGTCCGGATGTCCGTCTGTCCGTCCGTCCGTCCGGATGTCCGTCCGTCCGAATGTCCGTCTGTTCGTCCGTCCGGATGTCCGTCCGTCCGTTCGGATGTCCGTCCGGTGTCCGTCCGTCTGTCCGTCCGTCCGGATGTCCGTCTGTCCGTCCGTCCGTCCGGATGTCCGTCTGTCCGTCCGTTTGGATGTCCGTCCGGATGTCCGTCCGTCCGTCCGGATGTCCGTCTGTTCGTCCGTCCGGATGTCCGTCCGGTGTCCGTCCGTCTGTCCGTCCGTCCGGATGTCCGCCCGTCCGTCCGGATGTCCGTCCGTCCGTCCGGATGTCCGTCCGTCCGTCCGGATGTCCGTCTGTCCGCCCGTCCGTCCGGATGTCCGTCCGTCCGTCCGGATGTCCGTCTGTCCGTCCGTCCGGATGTCCGTCCATCCGTTTGGATGTCCGTCCGTCCGGATGTCCGTCTGTCCGGATGTCCGTCCGTCCGTTTGGATGTCCGTCCGTCCGTCCGGATGTCCGTCTGTCCGTCCGTCCGTCCGTTTGGATGTCCGTCCGTCCGGATGTTCGTCTGTCCGGATGTCCGTCTGTCCGTCCGTCCGTCCGTCCGGATGTCCGTCTGTCCGTCCGTCCGTCCGTCTGTCCATCCGTCGGTCTTTCCGTCCGTCTTTCCGTCAGTGGAATGGCCACACGCTTTCGCCGAACACACTTTGGAATGTACAAAGTGTCCTTCAATTTTTTTTCCAAGGAATATAAATACTCTAGCGTTAATTTACCTTGTCATCAAACGAAACAACAATTCGTACAAAGACCGCTTATTTCAAAGCATCTTTACTGAATGTCGGAAACTTTGAGAGCACACTTGTTCTTCCTCACGCATTTGCTCTAGAACTACAGCCTATACGCTACCACGCGCAGAATCGGCTCCATGAACAGCAGGCTCGCTCTAATTTCTCATTTGCATGCATCACTTTCCTTATATATAAACTTCTCTGTGTCGATCTTTACATTAGAGCAAAAACAAATATTCGAGTACTTCGAATAGCAGCACTTTTCTATTCAATAGGAATGACTTAGTACCGGCAACTATTCTTATTCGAAAGTCTGCGTGGTCCGCCTCGGTGGATCAGTGGCTAGGGTGCTCGGCTGCTGACCCGAAGGTGGCGGGTTCGATCCCGGCCACGGCGGTCGCATTTCGATGTAGACGAAATGGCAGAGGCCCGTGTACTGTGCGATGTCAGTGCACGTTAAAGAACACCAGATGGTCAAAATTTCGGGAGCCCTCCACTACGGCGTCTCTCATAATCATGTCTTGGCTTTGGGACGTAAAACCCCACATATTATTATTGCACTTATACCCATGGCATTTACCCTCGGGAATCTACATGGCTGCTATAGGTACTACGCGTTCTTGCGTATGCCACATCCACTACTGCATCTACTCTACGCTGTCACCACACCGCGCGTAAAAGCTACGCAGTCGTTTGTCTTCCATGCATGTCTTGTACGCGCAGGAGCTGACATCACCAAGCTTCTTCCAAATGTATATGTACATATAGGCCGCTGAAGTGATGCAATGCCCCACTTGCGCAACTCTACCTTCGTGTGACGGCTGCGAAAAGGAAAATAAGTAATGCGTCCCTAAGGCTAATAGAACCTGGCTAAGGAAAATGGCTCCTGCACATCTGTGGTTTTGTTTCCGACATCATTTCTTACGGCTGTTTATTCCAGGACGATTACTTATCCCGAGCTTCGCGCGACCGCTCCGCGACACAAGCTTAGCAATCTCCTGTGCAGCGACCGAATTAAAGCACGCCGCGCCTAACTCATCAGATGCTTCGCATTTACCGATTCACCGGTTGCCGCTGGCCCGTTAAAAGCGGGCACTATTAAGGAATCCAAAAAAAAAAGGCAGGATTCAGGGCAAGTTGGAAGCTTATCATGTAAAATTCTTAAACCGGAGGTCTGCTGTATCCGACCTTTCGACAAGCGGACTTGTCTTCTTGCAGCCTTGAAGTTGCAACCTTGAAGAAGAGCAGTCTGCTTGCCGAAACGTCGGCTTCTGCACATCCAAGCAAAATTGTTCATCAGTCTAGCGTTGTCTTGTCAGCGTAACTTATAGCCTCACCACGAATTCTTACACTAGCAGCCAAGAATAGAAAAACAAACAATAGCTCACAGTGACAAATAAAGCAAACAACAGCAAAATACTACAGCCAATGCAGGATCCACGTTGGCAGAGGAAACCACTTCTGTTGAGTTTTGTGTTGTTCTTTTCGGTTTTCTGGCACCTCTTCTGTTGCTCACCATTGACGCCGTGTTTCCGCCGCTTATAGCGACAAGTTCTCGCTGTATAATGACCGCTTCGAAACGATTACACCGTCACGTTCCCATACAACGGCAGATACCTCTGTTCCTCACGGTCTGGCATCCGAATGTAGGACGAACCAGAAACAGGAACAGCCGTTTTTTTCCCCCCATACCAAAACACAAAACTGCGCTTCGTGAGCACTCCTTTCCGTAGGTATCGATGCATGCTCACGCTTGGATCTCATACGCCATTGGTTTTTCTTTTGCGTCTTTGTATATTTGCCGCCCAGCTTTCTGCGTCACCGAAACCTGGAATCGTAAAGAGTAGATTATCTGTACAGAATGGATATTACATGTACACAGGGCTATAGAACGAAACGCCTGCGCATGCAATGGACTACTCCCCAAATGCCATCTCTGCGAGCAGCTTTCTTCTGGTGGAAACGCCTCCTTTTACTTATTTATTTCATTTCATTGAGGGCAAACAAAAAACGAACACTGTATATATTGTACGTAGGACCATTACATAGGACTACCGACCGGCACGGAGCTTTTTTGCGTCGTTTTCCTCCTCTTATAGCCTACGTTATCGCGAAGAAAAAACTGGATTAACTCGCAAGTTCAGTGGGTCGTCGTGCACGGCAATCTTATTCCGGAACGCTGTCTACGGCTGGGACTGGCGCTCTTTGAAAGTTATATGCATTGGCAGCGGAAGTTGGAGGACGGGCTTTTTTCATATGCGATAGCATATATTAGCGCATATTAGCGCGATTTGTGAACGCCCTGAACGTTTAAAGGCGGAGGGTGATGTCCGGGTCTACCATATTTACAAGGTCTGTTCTGGTTTTCCCGTGGCTAATTTTGGGATTGATAATGTTGCCTAGTGCCGGGTTACTATAAAAGAATGTGTGGCATTTTTTTTTCTTTTTTTAAGAGCCAAATGCACTTTAACTGAGACTGAGAAAAACGCACTTTGTTTGCTACTGACAATACGGTCAAGCCTGCTCAAACAATTTTTTACCAGTATGTTCCTCTGCCATACATACCCCAAATATATGTTGTGGCTAAAATCTACATAGCCCAATATCGTCCGTATTCAGGAGTAAAGTTTGTATTTGGCTCATATAGATTGGAACATTTCACTTGGGCTTGAATTAGCTCGTAAAATAAGTCTAAAATGATTCGAATGTATGGTATAGGAATATTTGGCATGAAAATTAACATCATCCGTGTGCTTCCGTGGGTGCCGTGCTTTGTCGCATGGGCGTAATGGCGATTACTAGAGTTGAAGAGCGAGTGGTCCTTTTAGATGCGAAGCAGCTATTTGACTAGGCTGTGTAACGCTGTCCCTCCATGCGTACGGACGAACGCGCCGCAACGCGCTCCCCTCGCCGCAGGTGTTGGAGCGGTGCCAAGTAGGTGACGCCGCAGCTGCGCGTTGACGTCACGCTCCCCTCGCAGTGCGCGCTGACGTCACTCTATCCCTCGCCTGCCGCGCGCTCGCCGGAGCGCCCGCAGCTGCCGCCTGACGCGCAGCGACAAGACCTACGCCAGCCATCGCTTCAAACGAATCTTCCAGCGCTCACCGCTGCACCCGCGTTAGCACCGTTCAACCCGTGACGCCACCCGTGCGCAACGCTGCTGCTCGCATCCCATCAGGGTTCCCTTTGGGAAGATGGTGTAAATTTTTTGGCAAAAGGCGCACTATTCTGGACTGTCCGCAGTGTTTTCTTGATCTATTAGAGGCCTTAAAAAGTGCTCAGCTCTTCTTCTTCTGAGATCGTTTTATGCCGGGCCGCTTCGGGTCACTTCTTCTTTAAGGAATAGATCGGTGCCCAATATCTTCATTTCATGTTTTTTATTTCAAATATACCGCGTTGGAGCGAAAGGAGATCATGATACTGTAGCGCTAAACCCTGAAAGAAACACTGAGAGGCAAAAAGAAGTAGGAAAGTCGGCCTCTTACTCTTTATATTCGAGTTTTGTCCTATAGAGCACCATGTCCTTCACTAAGTGCCAACTCGCCCAAGAAAAACTAATTGTGGAACGTAAACACGATAGCAAAGCAACTAGGACGCAAATGAAACAGACTTGATGAGAATATATGTTGGTTTTTTTGGTCACGATTGTTGACGCAGTGCTGGTTTAATGAATGTGGCTCAGTTTGATTGAAGCAGTTGTAGCATTTGGCTCATTTTTGATTAGAAACTGCCTTTTCGACTAAACGTTACAATCACGAATGGCCCCATTTCGTTTCAAATTGTTTTAGAAGATACTTAGGCGTGCTTTACGCTCCCGTGAAATTTAGCCCAGTTTCAGTTTCTGCATTTGGCTCTTCTTGAAAAAAAAACGTCACATGTAGGCTACTGCAGCCTTATGTAAACCAGGTGACTCCTAGTATTGGATAAAGTGTGGTTATTATTGACTTGAGTGTACAGTGTTGCGTACTCTTCGCACAATCTCAAGCCGATATATATTGCTGTCTCATAAGCATACAAAGTAGTTTGAATTGCTTGTGCCTGAATTGTTATTTCAGTTAGAGCGGGAGAAGTGTTCGCTGTGCACAGTATGTACGAGGCAGCTGCGTTTCCTTCTAATTAGCTCTGCGGATTACACTTTGCTCTTATTCGCGAGCACTTGCCATGTCCTTCTTCACTGCAAGCTCGTCTCGCACGACGTGACAGCTCCATGAGCGTGGCATGTACACGCCACGCTCATGGGGCCCTCACGGCCGTTTCGCTATAGCGTGATATACACCAAAATTGGCACGGCGTGACATGACTGCGTGGCGAAGATTAATGCATGAGGCAACATGAAAATGATGACATGTGTGGTATGTATGCGGCATCATTTACATGCCATTCTCATGCACTCGCGGCTGTTTCGTTAATGTGCTACCTATCAAAATTATTGTGGTGGGACGTGAGTGTACACAGAACATAAATGCCAGGTCGTGATACGAAAATCATGACATGCATACGTACGGTATAATTTTCACGCCACGCTCATGGTGTTCTCACGGCCATTTCGTTAGTTTGATACTTACCAAAATAAGTATGGCCTGCACATTCCATAATACGTCTATCGTCATAGCTTGTCACGCGTCACAGATTGTCGCACATGCATCGTCATTACATATGAAACATCATTGTCCCGTCCACCATTTCTTTCCTTTTCGAAGTACAAAAAAGAGGTGGTCAAGCGTGCGGTAATGTACCCCGGAAGACTGTAGCCTTACTATTTCCTTCAGGCAAATTCTTTTCTCGACATGTGTGTATTATTTGACTTGCCTTCCATAAGTACAATGGTACGCGACGTCAACCGCATATAATCAGTTTCTCCACTGCAAGCAATCTCACGATCCGACCAAATTTGCACGGAGGGGAACGAAGCATGTCTCATTCATCTACAGGTCATTTATGGATCATCGCTTCCCCACTGGCACGATCTGAATGAAGCCGCTGTGACAATGGTGAGCCATCGTACATTTTACGATCCTTAGTAGATATGCGGAGGTCACGTTTCCCAGCCATCTGTCACATCCCCCCTATCCCGCACTACTTCACCCATTCAAGCCATCCTTCACCTTATTGCTCGTCACCGATTCTTGCCGAACGATGTCGCTCTCACAACGGTCAGTCATCCACCTTTTGTGGCCAGCAGCAGTAAATATACGAGGTCCTCTTACAAAGCCATGTGTCCACAATGACCCTTCTCCATATGACCGCGGTACACACACTAGACATTCTTTTTACTTTTCCTCGAAGTTCTAGATCCAGATACCCCACACGTGTAGGGTCGCGTGGAGCAGCGTCGCGTACTTGACGAAATTGTCGGCATACAGACGTCGATGACTTCCTTTTTCCGCCATTGAGTGGCATTGTGCGAGGACACGGCAGATGGCGCGATGGCTGGGCAACATTGCCATACGCGTATAGAGTCCAGATGCATAGAGTCAGACAATTCGTGGGAAAAAGTCACCAGTCGATAGAGCTCGGAATAGCTCTGTAAGGTGGCCAGATGGCTTTCCGTTGCTTCCGCAAGCACAGGTTTGTAGTGTTTTAAGATGTTCGTGAGGGACAAAGATAACTGCAAGTAGCCTACAGAACGTTAAGCCAAACAACTGTTTCTCTTATACTGTCTAGTTAACAAACGATGAGCTTCAGAAAGACCTGTCATTTTTTGTCGGGAAAATGTCAAATGAAAGTAGCAAGATAACAAGCTTAACATCATGGTGCGGGCATGTATAAATGTCTGTGCGCTGACTTCATAGACATATTTGCATAAACGTGCGATTATGTTCAGAGACAAAACGGGACGGGACGCACTTTACATCTATACTTGAGTCTATGGGCACCTATCCCGAGTTCTCTATAGAGTTTCCACAACTACCACCTGAGAGTTTTGGTTGCATTTTAAGAGCCAAGCTGTGATTGACGATGGTTACCGGGGATCGCCTCCCACGTCCGTTATTGTGGTTTCATTCGTTTTCTTCCGCTTCTTTTTTGCTCAGCTCACTTGTTTTCCAATTATGACTCTTACATTGTTCTATTTATAGCTCTTTTAGGGGCGAAGCTCCTTAGGGCGTAGGCTAGTCCGGCGTCGTCCTGCGTAGTTGTCGTCGTCGTAGTCACCCCTGTGCGATGACGATGACGCTACCATCACGGCACAGCACTGTGCCGCATAGTGGGTACATGGATGTACCTACTATGCGTCATAACGATCACGCTGATGACGATGACGATCGCGATGGCATACAATACATCGCATCGCGATATGGTCTCACATGCATATCGTTTGACTGCATGCAACCAACGACCATGCAGGGAACCTGCATCGATCTCGTCTTTGCAAACTTTCCACTACGACCCACCGAGGAACCGCTCTCCCTCCATTTCACCGGCCAGAAAAGCCGTTATAATGAAGGGGGAACGGAAGCCACGGCTTATGTAAACGGTAACCACGACCAACGAAGAAACGAAAACAAAACGGAAAATCACGGCTCACGAATAAAATATAAATTTCTTGTATATATACACACAGTGTTTGTCACGTCTTTGATGATGTACCGGGAGAATTTCACGGAAGATTCACGGTTTACCGATGAACCTCCGGAGCTTCGCCCACTCATCATCATTCACTCCGTGGATATGCTGGGATTTTTTCTTCCTTCCTCGTAACACCATAGCGTTAAGTAGAGAGCGCTGACGTCAGCAGTGACGCCACGTGATAGTGAAGTCATTAAGGCTCCGCAGTTCTTGTGGTGCTCCGCAAGGCATAAACCGGAAAAAAAGTAACATTATCCAGCCCACAACAGAGTGTGGTATGTGGAAGCATGAGACGGAAGAAGTTGCTTTCGGTAAAAGGCAAAGGTTGCAGTATTTGAAACGAGAGGGGTGTTCTTGCCATCTAGTGCAGTAGCTAGGTGAGGTGCGTCGCAAGAGCTCAAGTAGTGACACAGTACACGCTTCACAAGATCAACCCATCAAACAATGTTATCTAATTACGGGAAACTATGCCGGCTGTCATATGGGACACTATGTGGATACACGTCTTGAAGCGAAGCTCTTTAAGCTACGCTTCAAGACGTGTTCAAGACGTGTTCAAGCTACACTTCAAGACGTGTTAAACAGCTATCCGTAATTTGTGCGGCCTAGCAGATAACTCTCATCATCATAAACGGGTAGGTGCCACAGAAATTGCGTAAATCCCACTACTGCCCGCTGGTATACTAAACACGAAGAAGGCAACAGTGTTTTTTTTTTCGGTGCGCTTCAACCAAATTTTCAAACATGAACGTAAACTAACTGGCCCAACTTGCCATCTTGCTGCAACAGTTAGCCAAACAAATGGCTGCGAAGCGACGTGGGCGAGCCGAAGATGCCGAGTACGTACAGCGAGAGAATACTTGGGAACGGGAAAGGTAACGGCGGCTGCGATGAGAGGCGCGAACGCTCGGTTTCAGCGCAAGTTTCTGTCTCTGGAGTTGAGACATTCGTGTCGGGTCTGTGACTCTCTGTGATTTAACTCGAACCTCTCTTCACTGACAATCAACGTAGAAACAACCTAGCATCACCTAGCTGAAGCCTAGCAACGACCTAGAGGCAATCTAGAAACAACATGCGCCATATAGCTAAGGCCTAGGAGCAACCAGATTTGTCTTCAGAATCGTCCAGCTTCTCTGTTTCAAGTCTTGCGCGGCTTAGTGTAAGCTTCGCTTTTTTTAGTGACTATATATGAGATTTTTTTTAAGAATATAAGCGTAGCACCGGCTACTTCCTGCCAGTTAGCAAGTCTAAAGCAAAATGCCTCAATATTAGGTACAAATATATAAAGCGATTCATGCAGTCCATTATGCAATACAAAAAGTATTGCGCATTAGTCGAGGAAACATGAACAAGTACTTGGGTGCATATATGACACAAATATTTTAATGTCCCATCAAGGTACTGTATATAGATATCACAACGCACTCACTTGATGATGATAATGATGATGATGGTGATGATGATGTTAATGCTGGTGATGAAGACGAAGATCAGTCTATCATAGTTCACTTGTTTTATCACTGAGCTCTCACGATGGTAATGACGTCCTACGTCCCTCACCCTTTAATTTCTTTTTCGTCTTCACTGTAATCCAGAGCTTGAGAGATATTTTTTAAATGACCATTGTTTCCGAAGAAAAAGCTTTTCATAAACACAATCAAGAGTGAATTACACAAACAAATATTCGTATTGCCGCGTGCTCGTTGCGTGGCAGTGTTCTTCATGACCAGTGCAGCATCCTTATACGCCACGAATGACGTCTATCCACCTCCTGTCCCTGAACGTCAGGGTCTTGACCATAGCCCTTGCTATTGCCTCGCGTTTCGGCACTGTCATGACGCAGCGCCTCCGACGCGTAGGATCGCATAATTAAAAAAAAGGGGGGGGGGGGGGTGCAGCCTTTAAACACGCGTGCGCCCTTGCATGCTGGCAGTGGTTTCCAATTATGACGAGGCCAGCGCACAAGGAACATGAAAATGAAAGAGGATGACACCCCTGGTATTCGTACGCTGGTTTCAGTGGGCAATCATAGCGTCCCTGGTGACTTGCTATGGTTATGGACACCAGTGCGGAAGCATTGTCCATGCACAAAGCGTTTGGTTCACTATGTTGATGCGTTTGTCAGCATCAACCGCTCGAAGCGATAGCGGGCCTCACCGCAAAAGTTGGACGCACAGACTTAGGTCAACCACGTGACCCAGATCAAGCTATATGCGTGCAATGAGAAGCCACCTGACTCCTCCAGCGGGCTTTGCCTGTGCGAAAAGAAATGTGACGGCGTCTCTGGAGAGAAACAGAGGAGCAATGGCAGAAGTGGACGAGGAAATGTTCTAACTTGAACAACCTCCCATGGACTTTATTCACAGGAGCAGTACTGATGCCATCCGTAGCTTTCCACGGAAGGCACGAAGAGCTGAATGTTAAAGTTTATCTCATTTCATGATTCTTGTTAGCTCCAATGTCCTTTTTCTAATAAATATAAGCAATTAGTTTAGGCAATCACTGGGAGCTATTTCACACAGGTAATTGTTCGCGGCCTAGTTGGTTAGTGCTGTGGGACATAATTGCCGCTGGAACGACACAAGAACACAGGAAAGACACACGAACAGGACATGTCAAACCGGTCAAATGTCAACATGTCTGTCTTTTATCATATTAACTTAACTGAACGGC
Organism: Rhipicephalus appendiculatus; assembly: GCA_030522465.1. Lineage (NCBI taxonomy): Eukaryota > Metazoa > Arthropoda > Arachnida > Ixodida > Ixodidae > Rhipicephalus > Rhipicephalus appendiculatus. The sequence continues at coordinate 46,378 of JALIZH010011552.1, forward strand.
CATCATGTTAGCACAACTCTACATGTTTACGACACGTTATAATAATACGCACCTAGTCTTTCCATTTAGTAATCGCTAGTGATTGCGAAAGGTTGGCCTAAAGGAGGAACAGCCCACTATACAACAGCGCGAACGCGTACGTAGCGCCTAACATATGCGAAAAAGAGATTGCTACCAGGTCTCGTGCTCATGTATACGACAAAGACTCAATAATGACTCCAGAAGGCCACACCCCACCGACGGCTCTTTGCGAGCGTGGGTGTGTGTGCGTGGCCTTGGCGTCTTCTTAGGCCCTCGGTCCTCGATGCACAACATCGATAAATGACACACATAAACCCCATACTCTAGAACGCTTTCCTATTCCACTCAACACTTGGCGTAGACTTGACTAAATCAATGGTAGCGCTGCTCCTTGACAGAAATTGTCGCTGCTCTTGCTCAGGGCACCACGGCTAGTCTTGAGATAGCGTAGAGTCTTTTCCAGTCGGGGAGGCGGCGCTTTGGTCACCTCGGTCAAGTGAATGAGCTCCTATCAGGGATCGTTTGACAATAAGATACGATCATCTTGGTTCTCCGGTTACGCCCTCCACCACAATGTGCGGAGTCATCAACGTCACTGCGCCAGCGACAAAATCGTATCAGATATCTTTCACGCGGTATCTTCTATTACCGAGCCCCAAAGTCATTAAGCCTAAGTGTTGTAAACGACTTCTGTTCACTCCACCAATCACTGACAGCAGAGAAGTGGGTAGCGTAGCGCGCATGAGCACCTCTTAATTTGAAAACTGAAAGAAGAGCAACAATGGTGTGAAGAGATATCAAATGAGGGCGCACAGTGGACTCGCAGTCCACTGTGCGCCCGCAGTGGACACCTGCTGTTCAAAATCTTAAGAGCCAGATTTGTTGGAGAGATGCGCTTGCGAAGGCAAATGGCACAGTGTTGCGCCATGTGCATTCACTCGGAAAGCAGCGGTGCATGGCGGTGGTTAGGGAGGCGAGGTTGCTTTTGTCGCCATGTTTTGTGGCAGAGCAAGCTGGCTTGCGCAAGCATTGGCGCGTGGACTGAAGAGCATAATGCAGCTGGCTAGGCGCGAACGGAGAATTCATTGTGACGTGGGAGGGAAGATGGTCAGCGATGCACGTGACGCTCCAAATGAACCCTCGGCAATGCTAGAGAACAGATTTTGTGAACAATGGACGGACGGAGTCCGAGGCGTCTGAAGGTTAATGGTATTCAACCGACGTCGTCTACGTTTTCTACGTTTATTTTTCGGAGCTCGGACGGCGTCATTTTCAGTTTTACGTCGTCTACGAGAACAGCAAGTAGACGGAAACAGGTTGCTTCTAACATATACTAGCAAGAAAAGAAAAGAGAGTCCCGCAGATAAAACAACCACGAAGTTTCAAAAAGGATACAGTCCATCTTTAAAGGAGCAGTGACACAAAATTTCGAAGGCGAGATAATGAGCGAGATAGATTTATGTGGAGACATACACAACATCTACGAAATATCAAGGGCAAATATAGCCTAGAACATATTTAAAATCCATTTTAAAGTGCATTCCTCGCGACTGAGCGAGATGCGGAGCCCCCCGCGACGCCGCCATCAACGCAGTGGCAATGTAAACAAACCTACGTCACGAGTTTGTGTTGGCTGGTTGCTGGCACACGCCTTGCGCTTGCGCTGCCTGCGATTCCTTCCTCCTTGCCTGCGGCTTTGCGTGTGTTGGCTGTGCTGGCTGTCAGTGCGGCGCCCGCTCGCGGCGCTCGCGCGCGTGGCGCCCACGTCACAGTTTCGCGTGGTTACGTGGCCAGCTGCGTTTATCTTGCCACCGGAACTGCTCCTGCCTAGCTCGGTGCTCTTTTAAACCGAAACTGCGACTGGGCGCTTTAAAAACGTCTCTAAATAAATAACCGTCACGCACTCGCGCAAACCAGGTTTCCAGCCGTGATAAGTGGGTCATAAGCTACCTACTGCAAAAAAAAAAAAAAAAAAACAATGTGCAAAATTTTTGTGTCAGTGCTCCTTTAAGCAAGGTTCTTTCGAGTGGGTCGAGTGCTCTCCACTGAAACACCTGACCAATGGTGGTTCTAAAGTCTGGCGGATGTCTCTGCGATGATTTTAGGTGTGCCATGTTTTATTAGAATAATTCACGCATGCGTCAAATATTTCGTGCATGCATTTTATTGTAATATTTCACGCATACGTGAAGAATGAAGGTCGATCCAGAGACTGTGAGGAGTGAATGCCGCGATCACTTTTAATATCTGCGTGAGCAACAACACAATGACCAATGTCGGCAGGTCACCAAAAAGGCATTCAGGTGACGTCGAGGACAAAAGAAATATTGGAACACTGGACAACGCTCAAGTAAAAGAAATTTTACTCGGCCAATAATTGATACGTCGGCCCACTCCGTGCAGTCTAAGGGTGCATTCGACAAAGGGCACCACGTTGCATGTACCATATAACGCAACTGTGCATTGCTCTCTGATTAACATAATTTATTGCTGCAATGTTTTCGTCATGAATTTCGATGCATGTTTCACACGACTGGAACAAAAAATTGAAGGACACTTTGTACATTCCAAAGTGTGTTCGGCGAAAGCGTGTGGCCATTCCACTGACGAAAAGACGGACTGAAAGACCGACGGACGGACAGACGGACGGACGGACGGACAGACGGACATCCGGACGGACGGACGAACGGACGGACGGACGAACGGACGGACGGACGGACGGACACCGGACGGACGGACACCGGACGCCGGACGGAAGGACGGACGGACATCCAAACAGACGGACGGACGGACGGACAGACGGACGGACGGACGGACGGACGGACGGACGGACGGACACCGGACGGACAGACGGACGGACATCCGGACGGACAGACGGACATCCGGACGGACGGACATCCGGACGGACGGACATCCGGACGGACGGATGGACAGACGGACATCCGGACGGACGGACGGACACCGGACGGACGGACGGACGGACATCCGGACGGACGGACGGACAGACGGACATCCGGACGGACGGACGGACGGACAGACGGACATCCGGACGGACGGACGGACGGACGGACAGACGGACATCCAGACGGATGGACGGACGGACGGACAGACGGACGGACACCGGACGGACAGAGGGACGGACGGACGAACGGACACCGGTCGGACGGACGGATGGACGGACAGACGAACATCTGGACGGACGGACGGACGGACGGACAGACGGACGGACGGACACTGGACGGACGGACGGACATCCGGACGGACGGACGGACAGACGGACATCCGGACGGACGGACGAACGGACGGACGGACGGACGGACGGACGGACACCGGACGCCGGACGGACACCGGACGGACGGACACCGGACGGACGTGAGCATGAGACATTAAAGGCTTTCGCCTTAAAAGTAAAACGTTCGTCGTGCATTAGGCCAGGGGTCGGCAACCTGCAGCCCGCGTGGCAGTATTACGCGCCCCCCGGTGGTATTATGCCGCCCCGGTCAAACCCCCCTACCCTGTTTTTCTTGCCATTTCCTAACTGAATGCCTACGTGGCAGTTTTGACCTAAAATGGGATTTTCGCTTGTAACCTGTGTTGGATTGCAACTCTGTGACATGCGTGCTGAAAATAAACATGATTTATAATCCAGTTTTACAAATTAATGTCAATTCGCCGAATTTTTACGCTTTGCCATCATAGCCCCCCCCCCCTTTTTTTTTTTCAGTGCGGCCCCCCCACTGTGTCGGCTTCATGCAACTTTGCCCTCCACCTCAAAAGGTTGCCAACCCCTGCTTTAGCCTAAAACTACTCGAATGTGAAATAATTCTTCTTTTCCTTCTCAGTCGATGTACTAGTCCACTACAGCCCCCAGCCCCATTTGAATGCTTTCTGCACCTGAGGTTGTTTTGCACTGCCTCCAGCATAGTAGGCATTTGCAACGTTTCTACATCTCACGTGGTTTTTAGCTGTCTCTTGTATCGGCCCGCCATGGACCCTTTTCATAATTCGGAAGTGCGCTTCTCTGCGCTGCATATTCGCCCAAGTAATGGCGCTAGCTGTCGTGCTTCAAGCGGAGACGCGGTCCCAATTGAGCGTGCTGGGGCTTGTGTATTATGCGTGTTTATATCAAGAGAGCCGAGTCTACATTTTCCACGTCATAGCGTAAGCAAACCGCGCTTGAACAGGCTGTTTGCAGTAAGTGACTATCCGCCATTAGTTGGGCAAACTGCATAGCAGGAAAGCTAGCTTTACGATTTTGAAAAGGAGCGACCATCTGATGACACTATCACTTGACATTACGCTATGGGACATCATAGGGACGTCATGATAACGTCACCAATTTTGTGAATCTGTGACATCATTATGACGTCATATGGTGACGCCATCGTGTCGTGATTATTTTTTGCATCAGCCGTATTGACGCCAACGCAGACGGTCAATTTTCACGCTTGACGAGGCATCTAAGGATTTCGTCTTAATTCTAGGTATAGCATATTGATTCAACGTCCAGAGGCACTTGCGAGTTGGCGTTGCACCAGTCTAGTCAATGTGCACAGGCTAACGACAGCCGCCCTACAGTCGGTGGCTTTTCGCGTTTTCAAGAACACGGCTCCCAGTGCTAAATCCACGTGTCGGCAGCTCCGCTTAGACAAGCTATTTTTGAAAGCTTTCCGAAAAGAAACACCTGCGAGTTTCTTTGACACTTCCAGTGGCACACTGCCCATCGCCGAGCACACTGCTTGTTTCCTTTTTTTTTTTTTTTTGCGAGACAGTTTAACATCGCTTGAGCTTTCTGCATATTAATTTTCAGACCTACCGTTAGCATGTACAGAAGGACTTTACCATCAGTGCCCGAAAGCCGCTTCGCCGAAGCAATGTTTAGAGAACCAGTAGTGAAACGGCAGTCATTATGACTTAACGTAGTTATATATAAAATGAATGCTCGTGTTTCTTTCTTTCTTCATCTTCGTCATCATTGCTACTGCAGCCGTGTTCAATCTTCTCACCAATATTGCTCCCTGGTGCCGTCTCACCTGCATATGCATTCTAAACAAGGGAGCAGTTTAGGAGACGGTGGAGCTTTGAAGAAATGCAATATTCTTGAACCCGGAGTGTCACTCGAGCACTTTTGATGTGGGGTCTTGTCTTCTTCAGTCGCTGCCTTGAAAAAAAAAAAACGAGACCACTTGTCGAAACACTGGCTCAGACCACCGCGGTGGTGTAGCAGTTACGGTGCTCGGCTGCTGCCCCGAATATCGAGTGTTCGACTCCGGCCGCGGCGGTTGCATTTCGACAGAGACAAAATGGTAGAAGCCCGTGTGCTGTGCGATGTCAGTGCACGTTAAAGAACACAAAATGGTCGAAATTTCCGGAGCCCTCCACTACGGCGTGCCTCATAATGATGTCGATGTTTCTGCACGTCAAGCAACAGATATTATTATTCTTAAACATTGGCTCCAGCGACAGTCCGTGTTCAAGAATATTAATCTGGATTTGCAATGTTTATGCAGAGAGTGTTGTCGTTGAGGCAGAATTGTTCACGTCATTGAGATGTGGCGGCGAAATCATACACCTCTATATTTACATATCGCCATGTCAATTTTCTCGACACAAAAACGCTGGGTTAGTCGAGTTCATCGTTTCGCCGAAAATTCTTGTTCCACGCATCTTTTGTTCACCTAGCCATAAGCAGCTTCTATGGCAAAAAAAATATTACATTGCACTGACTCGCAAGGACGTTAGCGTCAGTGTCCTATACAAGTGCGCAGCGGCGTTCCGCGTGGAAGAGACATCTTCAGCTGGGTGTCACAGGACACTGCTGTACGCGCTCTGTCTGTGTCACCATGTGACAACGTAAGGACAGCGGTCGCACAGTGTTTACCTATTCTTCACGTCATGTGTGTCACTCGCATTCCATACCCATCTTTTTAGCAGCAAAGGGTTACAATTCTTCCTAGAGATCATCTGCCAAATGGCAATTCCTGAACTATCAAAACTCTCTCTCACATCATTCAGGGTTCTCGCATACCTTCTTGTCATTTCTAGCTGTTTCTTCTAAATTCAATTCTTTGGTTCATTAACGCGCAATTGTTTGCACACGACGTAATTACCTTTATCACTGCAACTCTATCCTTTTTAACAAACGGCTGCGAACTCTATGTTGCTCACTTTGCGAACTAATTGGGAATATATTAAAACATTATAATCATGAAAACTGTGTTCTGGTCTGGGAAAGGTATTGATGATAACCATTCATTTGATTATAAAGGCTGCCCCGTGACACGGAAAGAATATGCGGAAGAAAAGATTTAAAGCAGAGTGATTTAGATTCAGACACAGACTTCCCTCGTTAAGAGAAGCACGCCATAAACAACACTCATGTTTACGATGGTGCTCTTCCAAGCACTCAAAGATTATTTCGAGGCACTTTCTGCAGTTATTTTTCTCATTTCTGTGCCATATAAAATAACAAAAAAAATGAAAGGCGATGCCAGGGGCTCACTTCATTTCTAACAAAAAAGAGCGAGAAATAGTTATGAGAAATCCGCAACGTCAGGTGTGGTCCGGAATCGTCGGCATCTTTAAATTCGGCTCTGCAAGCAGGAGCCCGGTAAACTGACTTCATACCCGTACTTGTTCGCTTGTATATAAGTATTTTTAGCAGGCAAGAGGCCACCCGGCCAGCATAACTGGAAGACTCAGCTATTCGCATCGCTTCGCACCACTGCTACTCCTGGGCCTGCGTGCGCACGCGCTAAGGACGTTTCGGACAAGGCTACTGCTCTCCGCGCCCTCCCCCCCCCCTTGTTTTTCTTTTTTTTCACTTATCGTTGCCGCTTTCTTCTGGTCGCACTCACATTCCCGGTAGAGGAAACGCACTGTGGACTTTGTGTTGTGGTTCAGATGCTCTGTACCGCGGCTTAACCGCGTTTATACGCGTGCCGTTATAAACTGTAAGCGGTGGTGGCCCGATGTGAACGACCTGTTTTACGAGGAAATGCCGAAACTCTGTGTCGTTCGCAGAAGTAGGCGGATCCTTTGATGTTCCGGCGTGATGTTTCGAACGCAGCTAGGGTGGGCGATTTGCTTGCGGAAGGTAAAGTACCGTACATAAACTCAATGCTAGCAATGTGGAAACCGGTTTCTCTCAGTCTTTTCTACGCACAAGTACTGTGAAACACTGAAGACGGACCCCCCGCTTTCGAGATAACCGGTGGCACCTACAATTGCACTAAGATATATTAAAAGAATGCCATGACATTTTAGGCTTTTCCTTTTGTAACGGTAAGAACATGTCAACGCAATGGCACACATCGGACGTGAGGACATAAAATCTTATCACATGACATTATCATGCATGTTGTCACGCTATACTGTCTCCTCGTTACAAGCCCGATGTAGCAACACAGCAGACGCCCGAGCTAATCAGAATACTGCCCTAAACGTAGCTGTGATCCTGCTGCCACGTGACGACTTCATGTGTTATAACATCATGTCCAGTAACCTTTTAAGAAAAAACAAAGTTCTGTTCTGTTCTGTTCTACCTGTCTTGCTGTGGAGAGGTTGAGGTTCATATTACCTCGGCTACTCCATATCTATGAGTTCTGCAGCTAAAAAAAAGAGAAAAAAAAAGAGAAAGTTACACAAAATGCACAATGAGCAACTACAAAAAAAATTGACGGCAGATCCACGAGGTGAATGATGATGAGATTGGGCGAAGCTCCTGGAAGTAATCATCGGTTAAACCGTGAAATTTCTTCCGTTAATTCGCCCGATAAAAATGACGTGAAACGATTGATTAAATGTTTTATCAAACTTTTATTGCTGGTTTCCGTTGTCCTTTCATTATGACCGCTTTGTGGTCGGTGAAATGTAAGCTAAGTGGTTCTTGCACTGGTTGCAGCGGCATCCTTATCCATACGAGCACACACCGACGGCAACGAGCATCGTCAACTACAAACCTGTATGGCGATATGGTTTTGATTATAAAACCATTGCTTTAGAAAACACCTGGCGTCTTTCGTTAAGCAGCTGGCGTCTTTTCGTTTTGCTTTAGAAACATCTGGCGTTTTTTCGTTTTGCTTTTAGAAAACATCTGGCGTCTTTCGTTGGTTTATTTTATCAATCAACGGCGTTTTGAACAAAATTTTTATTGTTTAATCACGCACAGGAGAAATGCCAATGGCTGCTAATGGGGAATGAGAGACAGAAGAATTCGGCTTTTAGTTAACGCGCACGCTGCGAATTTTTTATTGTTCAACAACGCACAGGAGAAATCTCCCACCGGCACCACCTTGGAGGTCAAAGCGTAAGACTGGTTACGCACTACGACTACGACTACGACGAGGGACGAACGGGTGCCGCTTTAAGGAGCTTCGCCCCTAAAAATCTACAGTTTGCTTGTAGAAGTTCACTGTTTTCCCGATAAGCTAAAATCAACCTTAGAAGGTAATCTTGGGCGCTCTGGTGTTTCTAGATTTTCTAGAGGACCACGACTTTCATTTACCGGCCACGTGTATATCATATTAATTTGTGGAGTTTTACGCCCCGAAACCCGGATATTGTTATGAGAGACGCCGTTATGGAGGGCTCCGAAAATTTTGACCATGTGAAGTTCTTTAACGGGCACCTAAATCTAAATCCAAGTACGTGGGCGTCGAGCATTTCGCCTTCATCGAAATGCGGCCGCCGTGACCGGTATTCTATCCCGCGACCTTCGGGTCAGCAGTCGAGCACCATGACCACATGACCACCGTATCAAGTAATGCACACAACAAAATCAAATCTCAGGACTGTCGTGTGAGTGATCCTCCCTATCGAACTTGCTCTGATGGTTTCAGGCATTCAGTAGCCGTGGTCACATGACTTTGACGTCATTCTTTTTTATGACAAGAACACACCAGCCTATTACTCTTTTAGAAAAGAGCACTTGGCACATGGAGTGAAGGACGACGTTGCCTTCATTTATGTAGCTTTCATGCGTGCCGCCATAAAACGCAAGGCTATGCGACATTGTTCTTTTGTTGCCCATACCGTTTTACTGTTATGCACCCCCAGTATTTTACTCTGACCTTTATTAAAGTGACACCTTGCATATTCCATTGTTCTTTAAATCCGCAGGGTTCTTTAAATCCGCAGGGTTGCCTCCAAACAAATGATTTGGTGGCTTTGCGTTTGTTTTTTCGCTGCAAAGTGCTTTCCCACCTTCTGAAATGCGACCGGTTAGCGCCGTGAACAACTTTCAAGCACATTGTCCTGTCCCTTTCAATAACGATATGCGCGAAGCAGGGAAGGAAGTGATTACTCGGCAGGGGGGGGAAGTGATTTTAAATGAGGAAAATTAAAAAGAATAGTGAACCCCGCAACCGCCTGCATCAAAGTGCGATACCTCAGCAGTGGTTCCCAAGGGAAGGGATAAGGAAGGAATAAAAGTGATAGAGAGAAAAGTAAAGATTCAGAGAAAAGTAAAAGATGGGGAGACTGTTAGAGAAGTCCGCGGACTTCTCTAACCGGAGGATGGCGCCCATCAGTAGTGAAAGGCGTCCATCTGTGGTCACGTAGCTTCAAGCGCAACAGCTACCGAACTTCGCCACTATGCGGAAGAGGGTGCCACCCATAGGCGTGCGCACGGGGGGGGGGGAGGGGGAGGGGGGGGGCAGGGGCGAGAAGGGGGGGGCGCAAAGCCAGCCCTATACATCGTAGGGGGGGGCGCTGCGACGAACCTTCGCCCCCCCCTGAAGGGGAACCCTGCGCACGCTTATGGTGCCACCATACCACCATCGGAAAGTTTCTTAGGGTTTCGCCGCTAGGGACGCTCCCACGCAACAGCCAGTAAGAACACTCCGGCTGACCGATTGTCTTCGCCGTTATGGGCACCGCTGAAGGGCTAGCCGAGAACGACAGTGCCTACTGCAAGTGGATCCCTCCGTCAGGTCTAAGCGAACAGAAAAGGAAAGACTGCGTCGATTGCTCAGCCCTGCTATGGGCAAACAGGACACAGCAGCCAAACGGCAACAACGTAAGGAATTTCCACAGGTGACAGCCAGGAAAACGCAAGAGAAACGCTGGTATTGAGCCGATCCCGTGGTTTGGGCGCGAAAAAAATGCTGCGAAAAGAGAAACACAAAGTCACCGCGTGCAGTGCACTTCCTCAGCATTTACTAAGAGCGTAGCTGCCGACAATTTCTTTTTTTTTTTTTTTACAGCGGAGCAGCTACATGCTAGTTTCCACTGGATCGCAGCATGCCTTGACCGAAAACCCCTGCGCCACCTCGGAAGCAGTGGTGCAAATTGATGCATTATTGTGGAATTGCTTTATCCTTCAATGCAGTGCCATAAAAAATATTGCATTAAAAATGTCCGCAAAATAAGGAAATAAATCAATCAAACAAAAAGTCGTCCAGGCAATGCGGCATTATTTTAGCAAGTACGCGCGCAGGAGATGCTTCAGAAAACTGTAGTATAGATAGGAGCACGGGAAATGTCTGTGGCCTTTCTTTATTCAATTGTCACTGTGTATTTAGCTATGCACCTTCCGCGTTATTCCAGAGCCGTCAGTAGGGCGAGTCATGCAGATGCAGCTAATGCAACGCAAACACAAGGCGAACGCGTCTCGAGCCCCGCTAGAAAGGAACACAGTTTACCTTGAATTTTTGTAGTGAAGCGAAATGGCGCCACGAAGACGAAGTGAGCGCACAGCTCACGCGTCTCCAGCCATGGTTGAGAGGAACTCATTTCTCTTTAAAATTTTATAGTCCAGCGGAATGACGCCACAGGGACGAAATGAGTGCACCCCCTCAGGCATCCTGAGCCACCTTGAGAGGAACGCAGTCTTTTTTAATATTTTATAGTTAAACGAAATGACGCCGCAAAGACGAAGTGAGCGCACAGCTCACGCGTCTCCAGCCACGGTTGAGAGGAACTCATTTCTCTTTAAAATTTTATAGTCCAGCGGAATGACGCCACAGGGACGAAATGAGTGCACCCCTCAGGCATCCTGAGCCACCTTGAGAGGAACGCAGTCTTCTTTAATATTTTATAGTTAAACGAAATGACGCCGCAAAGACGAAGTGAGCGCACAGCTCACCGTCTCCAGCCATGGTAGAGAGGAATGCATTTATCTTTAAAATTTTATAGTCCAGCGGAATGACGCCACAGGGACGAAATGAGTGCACCCCTCAGGCATCCTGAGCCACCTTGAGAGGAACGCAGTCTTCTTTAATATTTTATAGTTAAACGAAATGACGCCGCAAAGACGAAGTGAGCGCACAGCTCACGCGTCTCCAGCCATGGTAGAGAGGAATGCATTTATCTTTAAAATTTTATAGTCAAGCGGAATGACGCCGCGAAGACGAAATCACCGGATTTTGACCTCCAAGGTAGTGCCGGTGCGAGATTTCTCCTGTGCGTGATTAAACAATAACAATTCACCGCGTACATGTAAAATTAAAGTGACCTGCAAGTCGCCATGACTCTCATCGACCCTTTAGTATAAACGCGCCCGATGTCACGTCGTTGATGATGTACCGGGGCAGAATTCGCGGAAGATTCATGGTTTACCGATGAACCTCCGGAGCTTCGCCCACTCATCATCATTCACTCCGTGGATGTACTGTGAATTTTTAATATTTTATAGTCAAACGAAATGACGCCGCAAAGACGAAGTGAGCGCACAGCTCACGCGTCTCCAGCCACGGTTGAGAGGAGCGAATTTATCTTTAAAATTTTATAGTCAAGCGGAATGACGCCACGAAGACGAAATGAGCGCACCACTCAGGCATCGTGAGCTGCCTTGCGAGGAACGCAGTCTTTTTTTAATATTTTATAGTAAAACGAAATGACGCCGCAAAGACGAAGTGAGCGCGCGGGTCACGTGATACATTTTGTACCGTGCCGTTATCACGCCGCATTTTTCATCTGATGAGGCCTATACAAGGCTTTCGCCGTAATGAATGCAAAACATGAATATCCTCGCGCTCTCTTCGTCACCTTGCGAGCACGCGACCGTCGGATCTTTTCGAGCACTCGAAGAACCGCTCAGGGAAATGAACGGGTCGACAAAAAGGCAAGTGTTGGCGACCGACAATAGAGTTATCTTTTCTTCGGGACGAAACCAGGAAAGCGCTCGTGATGCGTGAATTACCTGTGACACTCACCTGACCTCAGTTTGACGCCACAAACAGCGCTTTGTGGACACGCTAGAGCCACTGCATGTTGCCGGTGGCTCCGAAAATAAGTACCCAGCGTTTGGCTTAGCGTTTCAAAATTACAGGTTAGCTTTTGGTTAAGGTTGTGGCGTTGGAGGATAACGGTGGAAAGCTTGAAAAGAAGTTAATCACCGTGCAGCGAGCGAGTATTTTTATTCTTCCTGTGTGCAGCCGGCAGCTGCTCGGGGCGGCCTGGGTCGTTGCCTGACAGCTCAATTAGGCACCATTGTTGCTTTTTCGCAGATGTTCTTTGTTTATTTCTGTGTATAGTGCTTGCAACACTCTCTTATTTTTTGTTCTTTACGATAACACTCGATTCGAGACTGTATTCGATACGTATTAACACAATAATAATAATAATAATAATAATAATAATAATAATAATAATAATAATAATAATAATAATAATAATAATAATAATAATAATAATAATTCTCAGCCTGCTTATGGCCCCTGCCGGAACAGGTCATCTCCCAGTGATCTCGAGTGTACCATATCCTGTGCGAGCTCATTCCATTTTATCCCTGCGAGCTTCTCAATCGTGGCACTCCATTTAACTCTCTGCCTTATTTTACTTAGTTTTTCATCGCTGAACCATTCGGCTACTCTTACAGTCCAACTTAACGGTTCTGAAAACGTTGGTCCAACTGTTGTCGGTCGTGCGCATTACGTGGCCAGCCCAGATCCATTTCCTTTGCTTGATGTCAACTTGAAAATATGTTAAACCTGTTTGTTCCCTGACCCATTCTGCGGTCCTCCGATCGCCATAATTATAAGCACTTAAGATACCCGCCGTGCTGGCTTAACAGGTAAAATATCTCGCTGGTAAGGTAGAGGATACGGTTTCGACTCCCGGCGAGGTGTCACTATCATCTTCCTGAATGACCGTGAACCGACACACATACGCTATTGCTGCACACTGGAATAATCTGCTCCAAGACACCGGCACTGCACTTCGTATGAATAAAAACGTGGAATAAGTGAACGTTCCTTTCTTGAAATACTACACTGCTACTCTTGACGAGGACAGGACAGAACTTCGCATTTCTCTGTTCTGTCCTCGCCCGAATTCGGGCTGGAATATTTTAAGTAAGGATGTATCACCACCTAGCGTCGCAACGTGTTTTGTTAAAGTAATATTTCGAAAAACTCTCAGGGTCCCTTGTGCACTCGCCATAGACAACCTGAAGACGAAAGCAACTTTCTGCTGCTTGTTTTCCTTCTCAGTCGACGTATTGATCCTGCCGACCCCGACGGAAGCCTTCTGCACCTAACATGGTTGTGCGCTTCCTCCAGAATCGTGCGCATTGCAAGTTTTGTCATATCGACCGCGGTAATGTTGTGCCCAAAGGGTGGCCACGGATGGGGTGGCGCTACTGCATCGCAAAGCTCTCAACGAATCACGTGCGCAGGAATGATACGGGAGCTTATTTTACGAGGCAGTTGCACTGCGAGCTGCTAGTTTGCTAGTAATTTGCTAGCAGACGTGAATTCTTTGATGTGCCGCGTATAGTTCGCACTCAGGTGTGAACATTGGTCAACTTGAATCGCTTTTTCGTCGCCACTCGCAAATTGCTGCTCGCCCGGTGCTAGTCGCAGATGTCAATGACTCTTAAGCTTTCTCTTTAACGTAATCGGTTTCAGTTAACGCGTTTTCTTGTACTTGCTGTGCCTTACTACTCTTTAATCTAAACCGACGAACCTCTGGCCAGTTGCGCAATTACAAGTGACTGAGTAGATCACGCTTATGCCAGAGCCCCTACACGCGGCTTACTGTGCGGAAGGGGGCATACCGTGGAAGGAAGCGACACGCGTTAGGTCTTTCACGCGTTAGCGTGTTTTTCGCTGCACGCGCGATTCTATTCAGCCGTGAAGCCGGGGCCGCGGTGGCGCGTACGCTGCTCGGACGAAGCAGGCAGCGAAGCCAATGCGTTTTATTTCGCATCTCTCACGCTCCCGTCACCTACTTGCAAACCCTTTTGTGTCACGACGAAGGATTTGGAAAAACGCGATTCAGCTGTCACGTATCACTCACTACTCCCCCGTGGGAGTACGGAAAACCATATGGCTCCTAGATATTGTAAAATGCTTCAATGTAACGGCTTTTGAAGGCGGGGCTGGCAAGGAAGGTTACGATAGACTGTTGCTTTTTACTGGCCATTTTGCAGCGAGGCAGTTTGCAGGAAGTAAGCAAGGGTTTCCTCAGACCACACTATTCACTTCTGTTCTGACTTGCTTGTATTGGAGAGGTTGAGGTGTATATTACCCCGCCTGCGCCATTTATAACCACTCTGCCGCGTAAAAAGAAAAAAAATAAAGGAATAGTTACCGAAAAATAAAAAATTGAAGGACACTTTGTACATTCCAAAGTGTGTTCGGCGAAAGCGTGTGGCCATTCCACTGATTATGCCATGTCTTTTTTCTTTTACACTCTCAGTGGGATAAGACACAAACCGAATGGGTGCGTGTTTTCTTCTTTAATTTTTTACCGCGAATCGCAGCGAGACGCGAGACTCATCGTCCTGCGGCCGCATGCGTTAGTATTTTCTCGCGCTTTGCGCATCGTGCAAACGCCATCCGCGTTCCAGCTCTTACATTGACGGACCCTTTGTAAATTGGAAAGTGTATTCCGTGAACGCCTGGGTCCATTGAGACCGCATCCGTCAGAATGATTGCAAACTCTGGGCACAGCGGCGCTACGCAAGCAAAGCGCGAGCGCTGTAGAGTCCAACGCGACCGGCGTTCCGTCTGCGCATCCCGGCGGCCACCTGGCTCCGTGCCAGAGCTCGGATGGACGGATATGGACGGACGGATGAACAGACAGACAGACGGACGGACGCCGGACGGACACCGGACGGACACCGGACGGACGTGAGCATGAGACATTAAATGCTTTCGTCTTAAAGATTACACCATCTCCCGCTAAAGGGAACGATGTGTAGATGAGAAGCAGCGGGCGCTAACGCTTACACTGGCGGCGGCGTTGACGCTGGCGCTCATCGCAGCGTTGCACAGGAGAGAAACCTGGGGGGGGGCGCAAAGCACGCAGTGATAGACCGGTGTTTCCTACTGGAACATCCCAATCGCTGCTAATGGGCAATGAGAGACAGACTGGACACAGAGACCCGCAGTCCGCTTTTAGTTAACGCGCACGCTGCGAATTTTTTATCGTTCGACAACGCACAGGAGAAATCTCCCACCGGCACCACCTTGCAGGTCAAGATCCATTGCCATATATACGGGGTGGCCAGTGAACGGTTGTGCAGCGCGAGCGGTCGGTTTTTTCAACCAAGAAACTCGCTAGCAGACGCTGCCTACGTCGGCGTCGCGAGGCGAGAGAGGGGGGGAGCGTAGGAGAGGGGATGACGCGCATGCGCAGTGGGGGGTGTTGGCACCGCGGGCAGGGATGCCTAGAGGAGAGTGGGGGGAGCGTAGGAGAGGAGAAAGGGGGGAGCGTAGGAGGGGGAGAGAGGGAGGGGACGCTCATGCGCAGTGAGGGTGTGGCTTCCGCGGAGAGGGATGCCGAGAGGTGGAGAGGAGGTTTTTTATTTTTATTTTTTTTAATGGGTTGGCGCATGCGCAGTGGGGGGTGTGGACGGACGGACACCGGACGCCGGACGGACGTGAGCATGAGACATTAAAGGCTTTCGCCTTAAAATGAGCAAGTAAGGAAAAAAAGGCAGGCTTCGCACTATACAGGGGCCGAACATGTACATGTACGGACTTTTCCGGCATTATTACATGAGGGGTCTTGTAACGATAGGTTAAGCAACAGAGACATTTAGTAATAAGAGATGTAGGTCCACCGCAATTGTTCATCATTGCCACAGGGTGAATATATTGCAGTCGTAATTGCTGTTATTAATGAGCTATTTCCGGGAAGCACTTCGCAAGTAGTTGTCGCTTGTATTGTAATACATTCTTCTCTAACAATGTAGCCATGCCGCTGCCAAGTATCGAAGGCTGAAGCGTTTAAGTATTGTCTTCGAGGCATTTAGCAGACATCGACGCACATTTTCCGTTGGTGATATAATACGCTAACGGAGACAATAAAATGTCCGCTTCCGGGATTCATTTGCTGTCTGAAAGGCCAGCAGAGCTTATTGTGGGCCACGGTACGTTTTGTGGGCTGAAGAGTACATAGATGATTGACGCTATCTGATTCATAGTATTGTCGTGTAAGTTCTTTCAGAATAAATATGATACATGTTGTCGCTTTAAGTTTGTCTTGCGAGCCATATAAACATAGGCGTGCGCAGGATTCCCCCTTTGGGGAGGGGGGTTAGGGGGGCGGGGGGGCGAAGCTTTACCACAGCGCCCTCCCCTGCCCTTCCCATTGGCAGAGTCCAGAAGACAACATGCTTCGTAATGGATGAAAAATTTTAATTCATCGATGACGTACTTCTTACACTGCCCGCCTTTGCTCCCTGGCTTCCCGGGAGTAGAGATGAGAAGCAAACAGTTCTTGAAATGCTACATCAGGGCTCAATGACCGCCGTTATCGTCATAAACCTGCGTGGCCATAAGCCCGCTCTTTAAACAGTGACGGTACAGATCCGACTGGATAAAAGTATGGGGCAGACTTCGCGAACCCCCTGCCACTTCCCCTCCCTTACGCACGTCCCTGCATACGAACAAAAGCACGCCATAACGTGATTACTGCACTTAAACGTAAGAATATGGGTTTCTAATTTTCGGTCCGTGGGTCTTGCCGGCTCCTGAAGAAGCCACACCGATGAAAATATATGGGACTTGGAGCAGTCTATTTCGCCCCTAATCTCCGATCAAGCACGCTTGGCCCAGTTATGTCTCTGAAATCCTGAATATCAATGACGACTTTTTTTTCCGATATGAGTATACTGCATCCGAAATGTACGCCTATCCGGAGTTTAGTTTCCGAAATGTGCATTGTAGACGTGAACAGGAAAATTGTAACAGCCAGAGTATCGCTTCCTTCGGGTATTTCACGCTCCACTGAATTCCGTTGCAGCCCAAATCAAGACGCGACGGAATTCGAAAGATAGAAATCTGAGCCCGAGAACAAGCGCAGAATCTCGAACGCACGTTAATTGCCCGTATGCATAGATGCTAACAATAGCAATTCACCTTGTTTCGGAATCCCCGAACAAAAATGGGCCAGTGTAAGATACGTGGCCAGTGAATCGGAGCAGATGATCGGATTGTTCGCCGCCTCAAGCTGGTCTCTCAAAAGAGAAGGGTTGTTAAAGGGAGGAGAACCACTAACACGAGAAGAACACAGACAGTGTATGTGGCCATGCCCGCTGCTTGTG
Source organism: Rhipicephalus appendiculatus (assembly GCA_030522465.1). NCBI lineage: Eukaryota > Metazoa > Arthropoda > Arachnida > Ixodida > Ixodidae > Rhipicephalus > Rhipicephalus appendiculatus. The sequence goes on from JALIZH010011552.1 coordinate 63,896, forward strand.
ACCTGATTTTTTTTTTTTTTGCCTGCGCAGTCATAGGTTGAATCTACGGGCTCATATTTTTACCCATATGTATAGATCACACACGAGATAAAAAAGATACCGAAATATTCACGCTCCCTCTTGCGCACTAGCCGATGACAGACAATCCAAGGCGAAGCAGCGTACTATACAGGCAGGTGAACAACAAAAAAAGATCGCCTTTGGAAGAAACGCTGAACAAGTAACACTAGACGTCCAGCCGCACCTACAATGCTGACCTGCTTTCGCAATTCAGGTAAAGCGATGCCGCCATCGTATCGCTTCGTAGACCTAAAACCAACAAACAGCAGGCATCGCTTAAACTGTTGATTGATTACAAGGGACCACCATGGCTGGAGCAGCTTCGAAGTCAATGAATGAACGGCTGTTCTCCTCGTGCCTAAACAAATACACACCTATACGCAGAGATTTTTCCTCCCTTGTGGCTTCTGTGAATTGATTTCATGGAGCGATAACAAAAATATGAGGCGTGTGCGAGGGCGTTGGCTGCACGATTCGCTTGCTGGTAGCGCGTTTCGCACACTTCGCTTTCTTTCGTATTCACGCGAGTGGAATAATCGAGCAGTGCCAGAGCGCGTCGAGGAACTTTAGAGTATTAAAGGAGAAGAAGTTGACATCATATGAAAGCAGCACAAATCTGGAACGTGAAGTCGTGTTACAGATTTGAAGAAAGCTTCAAAGTACAGAAAATGGTCGATAGGACATGGGCTAATAAAAAAATTGTTTTCCGGCAAAACATTGCAATTATTCTACAAGTCCTAGACTAGTGGTGTGTCGTCTTTCTTCCTGTGTCCTTGTCAGTGCGTTCAGATGAAAACCTTCCTCACATTGTGCCACCAACTAGCTTGTACAAACTTTTTTCTGCAAGAAATATGCCCATCTTTTCGTTACTTTTATGCTAGGTTAGCCTGAGATATTCAGTTTCCGTGCTCAACTCAGAGTGAGCTACAGAAAACACTAATATCCGCTATAACCAAGAAAGGACCTTATGTCAAGTACTGAGTTGTCATTTAAAATTTTTGTACAAATTCATCTTGTGATTCTGCGGGGGCGAATGACTTATTTGTTCTGTGTTTATTCAAGTCATGCACCGCAGTCAGGAAGCTGCCCATTGAACTATAATAAGTTCCCTTGTGACCTTGCGTACTCTATATTGTTGTCGCTTCCACAACTACATTGAAGGAAATTTGCACTTAAGGTGACCGTGAAGCGGAAAGTTTTCTTGCTTCGCTCTGTAGAAAACTGGCATCCACTCTGACGTCCGTGCAATATTAAACGAATTGGAAAATAAACATTGAACAGAAGCTTGTGTGGTTGGGAACATACACGTTTTCCCAGTTCAAATGCGTTTGCAGATCTTGTTTGCATGACGTCACCCGCTGACAGCCCGAACTTTGAAAAATTATATAAATAGAACCATCCGAAGTTGATCGCTGTAAATGCTCAAGTAGGTGGTTGACGACATTTACTGGTTAGGCATGCTGATTAATGCAACGAAGCTTGCGTATGTTCAGGAGCTGCAGTGCCTCCAAACTTGGTCTTAGTAATGAACCGTCATGAAAGCCGTTTTGGACACGTGTTGTGGACTGGTGTACGTTTCGGCCCAGAAAGCCACCACTCGTGGTTTCGCTGTCTGCAGTAGTGGTCCCGTTTAATCGGCCATTCATACGTCCCATCTAAGCAGTTAGCAGGATGAAGAACCGATGAAACTTTCGTATTGCAAAATGTTATCTGCAATCGTTATTGGAGTTGGAGAGTTCCGTGTGGAACACAGAACTTACAGAGCCCTCTGCACTGTGCTGTGCCACAAACTGGTGTGCCTTGGATAGTGCAAGTCAACATTATTTATTGGTGCATAGTTCTGGTGTCCACCACACTCGTGGTCATGTTTGTGCCTTTACACTTCATATAAAGGTTTCGGTAGAAGTGTAGTTCGTCTGTAAAGATTCCTCTTCAGCTATTTCTGCAGCGTAGAGCAGGTGATCAATTAGCAAGTACCGCGCGTTGGCGGGTCATGTAAGATGTGGTAGGGTGGAGAACAAACATCAGACTTTTTCTACGGGGTGCTGATTCGCTGGTTTTGAAATGCTGGTAACGGGACAGGTCCAGTGGATAATAGTAAGAGTACAGTAGAAAATAGAGGCTTACAAAAAGAAAGAAAGGCCAACTGGTGGCGGTCACTAATACTGGACTTCAGTAAATATATCATAAGCCTAATTATAACATGTAGGCTAGATGACTATTTTTTTGAAATCACCTTGTTTGTAGATGTGGACGGGAATGAATGTAATAATCATCAGAAACACAGCTGCAAACAGGAAGATAAAAGTTTACATTTTGGCATTTATGTAGAACCGTCGTCGTCTACCTCTTTTCCCGATCCGGGAGCGACTGTACTCGGAGCTTCTATCTGTTCCGTCAAATGAGCTCTTATGTCACGGGGCGGAGGAATTCCTTCGGCAATGGTATTGTCCTTTTGTATCGGCCTGTGATACAAGCGTGAAGCTCGATCGTCTTTCGGCCTGCCTGCTTTTTGTAGGCACACGTATCGGGTGTTCTCGCCAGCAAAGCCATTTATATGCGAAAAATGTACCGCGTGCCTAACTTGTGCTTTCTGTTTCACCATATAGTGTGGATGAGTATACCGAACTCTCTGTGACAAATTATATTTTTATGTGTGGAAATATGTGAAATATCACTTATACGTGTTTTTCTCCATGTATATTCTATGTGTCGATTTACGTCTATGTGAGCGAAGTCTATTCTGTGATTCTCGTAACGTATGCCCGTCCAGTAAGAAAATGCTATATTGAATCTTTATTGATGTCACGTGTGTATTACATAATAATTTTTTTCTAAAAATTTGTGACAACGTTGCTTGAATTGAAGAGCGAAGCGTCATTATAAAGTACTCTGTCAAATCAAACAATCTGGGACGCAGTCTGTTAGCATGTTGAATTGAACTGAGACTACAGAGCAAACTCTATTCCTAGGGTGGAATTCGCCAATCCGCACAATGCGACGATTCATCATAGTCGGTCACAGATGAATTCAGGTTTGACTGATCGATCGCTGGAGCGTTTCAAAACAAACATAATACTTGGAGGGGGAGAGAGAAAAATATCACCACGCGAAATTGCGTTGGTCATGCAACGCGGACTGCGGCGATCACAGAATTCAAGCACGCGTCACGATGACCCTTCCCAAAAACGCATGAACATGTCCCAGACTAGGTGCAATACAAGAAAAAGCTAGCGAAAACCTGTTTTTCGTGATGCCATTCCAGACAGGAGAGCACATAAAAAATTGGCTGAAAAAAATTACATGTTCTTTAGGTCATGTAGAGGACTTTCATGCAGAAAATTTAGGATATTGCAAGCATATAGGTTGACACAATGTGCCTTTCGACACTATGTGAAAATTTTCATTTAATTTATAGAGAGCAAGGCGAAATCACGAAGAAATTTGCTTTCTCAGAATTTTTGCTTGCTTACGCGCAGTTTTGTATGTAGTTTAGCCGAGTTTATTCGGATATTTTAGCCTTCGTCTCCATAAATATCCGCTTTCAATCACCAGCAACGATGCCGAACACTTCCAACGATTTCCGCTTGCACCTGTGATTCAAACGTCATTGCATTCTATGCCTCAAAAATTTGATTATCTTCCTCATGGCCCAATATCCTGCCATCTACCTTGAACGGCTCTTATATTTCCGTAAGACCCATCCTGTCGCTCTCGTAGATGAATTTATGGGCTTTACGCACTCCGTCCCCTGCCTAATTTCACCGGCTCTTAAAAGGATTTTTCCTATTTCTTCCCGTACCGTTTATCTTCTTTCAGGTTATATTGCTTCAACACACTAGAGAGAAATTCCGCAAGGTCTGACACTTCATTCCAGTTCATTTCACTTAGATTTTACTTCTTAAATATCCCCGAGCTGGTATTACATAAAGGGGTGGGTTAATACACGTTCACTAAGGTTGTCACAATGATTACTGCCAAGTTACATTTTATATTATCTCTATGAAGCTTGATTTGATGGTGATTTTAGAGACATCGTGTGAAAGGCCGTTCCAGTGTTTTATTTTCATTACATTCTATTGCAGAACTTAGAGAATGAGTTGTTGTGAGCTGATTTGCGGCAGCTAAGTACCATTGTCTCATAGTGAGCTCAGCCGGCAATTACATCTGCTGGCGTTCGACAAGAAATTCTCATGAAAGTAATTTTACAAGTGGAAGCTAGGTGAGTCACTTACATTGCTGCATCACTTGGAGATTTTAGAGATACGGGGAAAAAGTACTTAGGAACCACCAGAATGTGGCTAGCCGTTAAAAACCTCCAGGAGATCCTCTAGGTCAGCTAGGAATATGTCTAGGAACGCACTATCTCAAATGTTATCTACCGCGCTCTTCGCGGCAACAGTGCGTACACTGTTTCGCGTGCGAACGACTGCTGTGTACTACACTTGATTTGCGTTCTTCGTACAATATGCACCAGGGCGATCGCAGCAATTGAATGAAGAAAAAGTTACTCGCTAAAGTTGGCATCCCCGAAGTGGCGTAAAGGAAGCTGGAAACGAAGAGCTTTGATAGGTTGCTCTGCAGTTGTACGCAGCAGACAATGCTTCCGACCAGGTAGTTCCCTTGGTTAACCAGTAGGTCTAGGGACAAACGGTTACTAAGATCACGAATGCGACTTCCTGTGAGCGTGTTTTATTTTGGCTGCCGTAACGGTCAAAGAAATTTGTGAAAGAAAGGATTACTCTCCAAAGGGACGTCAATCACAAAGTACAAAGCGGCAGGAACCAAATTGCTTTCATTCGACGTTCCCCGCAAGCAGTTCCCTGGTTTAACGGAGAATAAGTCTAGGGACAGATTATCCCCAGCATTGTTACCGACGCCGCTCCTCGTAGCAGACGACACAGAAGTGGAGCGGCATTTCCAGACCGGTCTACGGGCTTCGCTCCTCACCGTGTCCGTGTGGCTTTCACTTGGCCTGTGCCGCCGACGCACCGTCGACTCGGCGTCGTTTCACGACGCTGACCGGTAGTTTTCTTTTTCACCCTCTCCGCTCACTCTTTTTCATTCCTTTTTTTCTCTTCTCGTTATTCGAGGTCGCATTCCAGCATTCCAGCTTTCGGGTTAGTTTCTTTTTGGCAGCGGTCATTCTCTCGGAAGGAACTACTTGACTAGGGTGGAATCGATCGTGTACAGCAAAGTGAAGGACCGTCTTGCACGCCGTGCATACCATCGGCTGCTTTGACGGCGTCGTCTCCTAAAAGAGCCAACGCCTGGGACTTTCTGCGAAGCTTATCGCTGTAGCATTTTCTTTTCTGATGGCGCCAGTCGTCCAGCCATGCTTGTCCACGGGTGAAATACCTCGCACCCACGAAGACGGTTTAGGACTTCCTGGCTCCTTGCTGATGTCCCTGGCATGAGTTTCTCTTTACATCGTTTGGCGTGGAGCGCTTAACTACCGCGGTATTTCAACTGAGTGGACGTCAGAAACGCCGTGTCATAGTGTACTGATATCCACAAACGTGGTTTTTGTGCAACTCTTTCATGATTACATAAATGAGTTGAAGTTGTCACTTAAGTGGTCATCAAGAACGCCGAACATAACATAGAGCGCTTGTTGACATTTAGCGGCACTCTTCGTATGCGCAAGTCCTACATGAATACATGAATTTCCGAAGGGTATCATTTTGATTGTCATGAAGAAACACGTATAAGATGGTTCCTAATATTCACTTACAATGCTTGAGCGCACAGCACTCACAGGCATACATACGCATCTAGAGAGTTTCCGTTCAATGGTAATGACGAACATCGCATAAGGGAGCGATAATATTGAATTGTATTACTTGGACGTACAACTCCTTCATGAGTGCGTGAACTTCTATGTGGTTTCAATTGAGTAGTCTTCCAAATAACTATGTAAGTTACCGTGTTCCTTTCAAAGATATGTTTTTTTTCGTGTAAATGAATGTATACAGCGTTTCAATTACCTATATAGTTAAAAAGATGCATACGCCTTGTGGATATTGAAGTATATGACCTGTGCGCAACGCTTACATGAGTAGATGAACTTATATAGCGTTTCAGTTTGATGGTCGCCAAGAAAACTATACATTATTTCACTGTTCATATTCAACAACATCACTTGATTGCAAGGCTTATGTAAACACATGAACTTGAGACAGTTTCAACTGAGCAGTCATTTGTTAGCGGTGTCTCGTGTTTCCAATGGCGGGTGCATACAGAGATGTCTCGGTCGTTATGACAACAAATAGCTTGCCTATTTCCTCGCATAAATATCCTTATATTATCGTTCATGATGAACCGGCAGCGCAACCACACACGGACAGAGAAAAGAATGTACAAGAAACACAGCGCTAACTCACAGCTGAATTTTTTTATTGCAGGAACGACATTTATAATACCAACCACCGTAAGCTTCCCGCATGCGCAATCTGAAGGAACGCAAAAGTCACTGCGTATCAACAAAAATCCAGGTGAATAGAAAGAAAACATTCTACATCAAAGTCACATGTACTGGTCCAAAAATTCATACTCACAATCATGTAACGTCACCGATGGTTCACTGATGCCTGAACCAGATTCTTTACTAATGAAGTAAGCCTCGTTTAACTGTGAAAAACTGGTGCTTGCGTCTCCTCAAAATAATTACCTCATTGAATTGCGGTTCGCACCCACATCTGTTAACATGCGATGACCTTAAGTTTAGATGAAAATTAAGCAAATGTTTTGTGAGGGTGTGCCTTTAGGTGATTAAAACGAGTTCGGTCAGATATAAAATAGTGTGCTTTCGTCAACTTTCTCTGTTATTCGGCTATGCCTTACTTACAAAACGTTTTTTTTTATTCCCGTGAAATTAATTTATCTATAATAACGCTTCTCCACATCATTCCCGTATTTTCAGCTTTCGCACCGCTTAATTCCTTTTGTTTCCCATTTTCTGCTCTGACATATGGGCTCTATTGGCTCACCTGACAAAAAATTGTACGTGTGGTGTTCCAAATCTACTAAGTGTGGATAAAGATGTGTTGCTAGCGTTTTATATAGTACGTGAAAATAGTTCATCCTTTCTCCACTTTCGGACATATTATTTTAAGATGTGATTCACAACTACGAGGCTCTCTGCTTTGTTCATACTCTAATATTGTTCTTCTTTCAGCTAAAACATTTTTAATAAGGTGCATCGTTTTATATGCTACGTTGTATGTTCGTTTCTTTTTAACTTCCATCTGTAAATGCGTTGAATGCACTTGGCGCTTAAATGAGAACACGGCTTTTAAAGTTGCACAGATATTCACACATGCGGTGTTTGTAAAAACAGGTGGCACTTCCGCGGCTTAAATCTGACCTTTTCTTCTGTCTCTTCTTTGCCGTAGGTACTGTGCGGTGAACCCAGGGACATTCCTTCCCCAGGAGGAGTGCTTTGGGGGGCTTGGTGCGGGGAGGGCGCGTCCCTACGGTGTTCCCTAGCCATTTACCGGCTTTCTCTCGCCGGCATCTATCCCCGGACAGCTGTACGGCTGCGGCCGCATCACACGCGCGTGTGTGCTCGCAGTCGCGTTGTTGCCGTTGGCGAGAACAGGTCCAGATAGCCATGCGCAGTGTGATTTGTGTTCCATCGAGTGCCCTTCTCTTTTGTGGATTTAGATACGTCGTCGATGGTGGCTCCTGCTTGAACGACACTACAAGCTTGGATTGCACCTCCTTGTCGATGAGGTAAGCTCTGTTAAACGTGTTTCTTTCACTACCTTGGTACACTGCGCCGAAAAAAAACATCGACAACGATCACGACCTTGAACGCAAGTTCATCAATCGCCGACTTGCCCAATCGTTCGCCGCTCTTTAGTTTCAATTGAAAGGATATAAGTTTGGTGTCAATGCGTGGCACTTGGTACTCTTCTTCTCTTGCGTGACAGTTGCCGTCGCAAAGTAGAGACCAACCTCAGAAAACGATACAAAAATACACGGATGAACACACAACCACTTACTCTTGATTCTTCAATACAATTCTACGCATACCAAACCTTTACTAAAAGAAAAGAAATATTCACACAAATGCCTTCCCTAGACCACTGGATCAACCTTCAATTTAATTCTGTTACAGACGGGTTGTTGTGGCTGGATAGAGTTAAGGAGCCTCTCGACTACTACATTTCTCTATCTTGCAAAGGGAAACAACGAAATCGATACGAATTTCAAAACATGATGTGATGTTAACGTAAGTAAATTAATACGAAACACTCAACAAATTTAGGGGACACCTTAAACAATTCATCTCGAGCTATTGAGCTTGTCAACATCATATGTCGAAAACAGCTTGCTCTTCACGACCGCACAGTGTTGAAGTTGTATTGTTCGGCTACAGCGGTGATCATGCAGCAGCCATCTACAACAAAAGAAATGACTAAACCAGCACAGCCAGCTAGGTATATATCACGAGACGAAATCTAGCAACAAACCATGGTTACACAGCCCCCTACAGGAGACGCAAGTATTTATCTAAGAGAGCTATAGATAGAGTATTGGGGCTGCAATCTTTCTGAATCGTGTTGTTTTTTCGGAACCTCAACGATTCCTCACATGATTTTGTCACAGCACCTGTGCAGCAGCATGTTCGTGCTACTCAACAGTGGAGCGCAATCGCAATCTCCGCAGCGGATGGCCAGATGGTCTGAAATTGTCTAAAATCTGCGAGTCTGGCTTACGTTTGTATGGCCGCAAGACAACGGAATCGAATAAGCGGCGTCTTCAGAACAACATACGAACTGACCGTGATGGTTTGGGGCGCAGCCTATAAAAGTTCAGCTCATTTGACTTTACAAGCTTGCATACGCTTCACAAGCGATCTGGAGTTGAAAAAAGAACGCCTATCATTACGCTTCTTCAAATCGTGTACAGTTTGCGCGAAATGCCATGCTCGTAGAGAATGGACCCCAATCTTACCGTTGTAATAAAGCGAAAGTGTTAAAGAGCTGGTTTCTCAGAAATTTCCTTGTTGGTGTCGTTGGTTCTGGGCAAAAAATTGGTGTTGTCCATCAACGAAAATTTGAGAAAGATCCAAATAAAACAAATAATCAAAATCTTCGATTCAAGTGACAATGAAAGCCAGGCCTTTTGAGTGGCAAGCCGGTGTTCTACCACAGAGCTACGTCATTGCTTTTAACTTTTTTCGGAAAAAAGACTGTACGAATGTCATGTAGTGGGGGAATCTACTTAACGCATGTAATATTACATGGCAGAAGCGTAGAGTCGCGCCAGGCGTCAAAGCACGGAATTGCGCAACGAGTTGGTGTTTTATAGGCCCACCCATTACAAAGCGGTCAGACATATTTAATCATAATCAACTGCAAAAGCATCAACAAAGAAAGCAGATGCGCAGGTTCGCGCGTTCTCTTGCGGACGAGTGTGGGCCCTTCGCTAATTGGCAAAAGTAAGAATTATGTCGCAGTTGGCATTCCGCAACTGTACTGGCCGTATGCATTACGCTAATTGGAAACAGCCAATGTTACGCGCACACAGGGTTGGCGTTGGTGGCTACTTTGCGCCAAATTGGCTACTTTTGGACCCCGTTGGCGACAAAAATTTCCAGTTGGGGCCATGGCTTTTTTTTTAACTTGTGGTTTTACTTATTCAGAATGGTTTTATTTATTCATCAATAGTACATACTCTGTTGATAATACCGCTTCTGTTCTATTTGGCTAGAAATTTGGCGATAATATCAAGTGACATGGCTACTTTGGCTACTTTTGGCGTGAGTTCAGGCGCTTTTTTAATGTCCACCCAACGGCAACCCTGCGCGCACAGCCATTCGTTTCCTTGCGATACGGTTGAGGAATCCACCAAGGACCAAAACCAGGCGATGCGCTCGGAGCCCGACAAGGCTATCGCGTTTTACTCTTCAAGACGAAGCTCAAGCGTTCTCCAAGTCCTTCCTTTCTATTTTTTTTTTGCTTGTTTAAGATGTATCTATTGCAACACGTGAGCTAAAGTTTGCTGCGGTTTCGCGTTTAGCTGTACACTCTCATACCAACATTTAACTGCTTTTGTGTAAATTACTGATATGTCCTGCAGGAACCCGCTTGCAAGCATTTGATGGCACCTTGTGAAGCAGTGGCCAAAAATACGGAAGTAATTTTTTTTTTTTTTTTCAGGTCATGAAGGCAAGAACAGATCTATGAGGAGTGCGAGGCATCCAGCAAGGACCAGGGAGCTCACGGCAACTGAATTTCTCATCGTGGTCGCTGCTTCTGCTTGTGCGAATAAAAATCGTTTCTGCCGCTGACAGATAAGCAAGACATTGACACCATTACAGATATGTTCAGAGCAATACGAATAAAGTGTTATGCAAACCGATTTCACAACCGATCCTCTCCTGAATTCCATGGTATTTTTGCGCAGCTTCCTTCAGACAAGACTTCACTACTGAAAAAAGCCATAACGTCGCAGAGTGGTCACAGCCAGGGCCGTAACTAGAGGGGGGGGATGAGGGGGTTCTGACACCCCCCGAAATTTTTTGATGCTTTAACTTTTCGGGTGACACTACATTATTTACACGCCTTCACATCGACCACCAGTTGCCAATGTTAGCCGTTCTACCGAAAAACAACCCCCCGAAAAAAATTCCTGGGTACGGCCCTGGTCACAGCGGTCGAGGCCTGCTGCCCTTCAGTGATGACGTCAGGTTACAATATTCACAATTATGTAAGCAGTTTGCGTACAGATTTTGTTTGCTTAGGCCTCCGGGAATAATCAGCTCTATACAGAGTAGCGGCGGTTCTAAGTGAGTCAACGGAGTCAGGCCATCGAGTGAAAAAAAACCTTGACAAGAAACAAATAGGAGGACTCTCAACCAATAATATTTCGCTGCGTTGGCAGTACGATTGCCAGCTCGAAAGAAAAAGTTGACAGAGTTGGTCAGAGGCCGAGGCTTTGTGCACAGCAACGAGGGCTGTCCGGAGATTTGAATTCAAATTTTAAAAATTGGCAAAGCTTGCACTAAGCCACGCAAGGCTTGAAGCAGAGAAACTGGACGATTCTGAAGAATAATCTGGTTACTTCTAGGTTTTTAGGCCTTAGCTAGGTAATGCAGGTTCTAGGTTGCTTCTAGGTTCTTTCTAGGCTTTAGCAAGGTGATGCTAGTTTGTTTCTACGTTGGTTCTCAGACCAGAGAAGTTCGAGTTAGTCCTCAGACAGTCACAGATACGACACGGATGTCCAAACTCCAGAGACAGAAACTCGCGCTAAAAGCAAGCGTTCGCACCTCTGATATATCTACGGGCACGTCATCATTGACGTAGGCTTTCGATCGCACCGCGGTCTTCTCGCAGCCGCCATTGCCTTTGTCATTCATCTGTATTCTCTCGTTGTACGTACTCGAGCTCTTCGTCTCGCCGCTTCGCAGCCATTTGTTGGGCTCGTTGTTGCCTTCTTCGTTTTGAGTGCACCATTGGGGAGCGGTGGGATTTACGCAATCGCTGTGGCCCATATCCGTTTATGATGATGATAGTTTTCTGCGTCGACTCACAAGAAACGATTTGTTAAATAGCTTCGCTATTAAAAACATGAACGGCTCTAAGAAAGAGAGAGAGAAAGGTTAAGTTAAAGGCAGGAAGGTTAACCTGAAGAAAATTTTCGGTTTGCTACCCTACACTGGGGAAGGGGTAAGGGGGGAATAGAAAGATAAGGAAGGAAAGAAAGTGAGAAAATGTATAAAAAAGAGATGGAAAAGAGATAGAAAAAAAATAAAATAAACCGCACGCACACACACACTCGAGCACAGGAGTGTCATAGCCATTTAGCGAGTCCTGTTGACCGCAGAAACTTCAGCAACGCTTTTGTCGCCTTCCGGTTGAAAGCTGGAACGTTCCGGCACTCCAAAATTGATTGTTCGGAAAGCGGCTGGTCATCGAGGCGTGCTAAGGCTGCTGAGAGCTGTTCTGTCTGGGAGCCGTAGTGCGGGCAATGACACAACACGTGCGCAATGGTTTCCTCGTTACCACAGTGATCACAAGCAGCACTGTCAGTCATTCTAATTCGGTGCTCAAAGCTGTTCGTGAATGACACCCCTAGCCATAGGCGACACAGGACTGTTGTTTCTGATCGGGATAGTCCGAAAGGAACTTGAAGTTGAAATGACAGATCCAGACGGTGAAGGCGGGTAGGCAGGAAACCGGACGTGTTCCAAATTGAATGCATTACATCACGCGCGAGCGCGTGAATCTTGGATGCTGCATCAGTTCTTGATAGTGGAATGATAGTGGATCGGCCCATAGAGACGATGTCCAATGCTTTATGTGCAACACCACGTGTTCTTTTTTTTTTTTGCTTGCTTTATGCCAAGCGATAACCCATACGGAAAATGTGTACGGGTTCCCATGACGAAGGAATAGCGGCATACAATGAACCCAACATGCGATGACCATCTTGAATTGCAGAGTTTTCTTATGCTGGGCAACTCTTAGATGAGGCATTGATGCGCACTTATGTGAGCTTTATTTTCTTCTAGAAAAATTGTCGAAACCTGGGGAAAACTACTACCGGACAGGATTTCTATCGGCCTCCTTATTACGGAAAGCCAATTGGGCACTCAGCGCGCTTTCCAGGCCTAGCAGCACTAATTTCTCAAAACGTACGCCGTCGTCACTTTCCGCCGGTGAAAACGATACTCTATGCTCATAACTTGCGAAGCCCTTCTTTCAGCTGCCCTTGAGTACGTCCCAGATTGAAACTGCATCTCAGTACTTGAACAATGCGTGTCAAATTGCCTCTCGCTTTTTGTGTGCACTCAGCACCCCGAGAATGAAATAGCCGTTTCTTCTCCGTCCATGTTTTCACAAGTAGTGCCCAAGTATGCAACTTCAAGAAAATTTCGTCAACACCTGCACTCTAGGAGGAAAGAGTCACTTTACTCTTTTTGGTAAGTCCCGACTTGCCCCCCATAAAACTTCCTTTAAAGATATGCGCAGTCATTCTCTTTTGGAAATCTTTATACTCTCTTAGAGGAGTTTATCTCTTATGACTGTATACTCTCTGAGGAAAGTAAGTATTTGTACTATCTTGGGAGATTATAAAGATCCCATTTTGCTCTTTTTGCTAAGACCTGACTTGCCGCATATATGACTGCCTTTGAAGGTACTTGCTTTTGCTTCTGCTGATGATTAAATATGTGTGAGCGATTTGTAATGTATTGGCCTTTGAACCCCCCACTCGTTGTGCGAGTCACATGTCTTGACACCTGGCGTGATTCTAAGCTTATGCCCCGTGACCACACATCCGTTAAGGAGATTCTTCGCATCACATGAGATTCATACAGGATTTTTTTTTTCGGAAGCGGTTCCAAGAAAGGGTGTGGCTTTAGGGTAGAGCACTTGCTTTCCACGCAGAAAGCCTAGGTTCGATTCCGACTCGAACCGTAGTTTTTTTTTCTATTATTTATTTCCATATATCTGGAATTCTCGCTTACGCCAAACGGTGATTTTTTCGCTCACAAGCAACGACACCGACACAGGAATTTCTGTGCAACGAACTCTTTAACGCTATAGACCCTACGCAAAAGTGCTGTCATCTGTCGGATGTTTGGCGAAGCTAACAATTCGGAGCCATGTTGGAGGCTTGAGTCCGAACCGTGTTGCTGTCACTGCTGTTACTTGTTGCTTGTATCTGCTTTGATAGTAGGCAATCGATGCATAAAAACGTCAGACGACAGTGTAAGGGCCCGTGCACGTTACCAGTATTTCCTAACAATTACGTTGACAGTTATTACGTACGAAGAACTGCCTGGCAACGAAAACAAGGTACAAGTTTTTTCCCAAGTCACAAGTATGTCGTCTTTGACAATGAGGCGTTGCGCTAGGTCATAAATTTTGTCTGTCTGCTTTCATTGTAGAGAATGAAGCGTTGTTAGCTATCTGAGTATCATGCGTGTGGTGTAGGAGGCTTTAGCGTGCTACAAGGCTAGGCGCTGCGAAGACGATAAGAAAGTGCTGTTGACAAATTTCAAAGCGTATTTCATAAGAGGGAGCCTACGCCGACCTGATATATTGTGCATCTAATTTTAAATAAAACGTTCTCTTCTTTTCATTTTTAAATAAAAAAATATTTCGTTGCTGTAGCCACCGGCGCTTAAAGTGTAAAAAGATTTCCGAATCTGACGGTCGTTAAACGTGAACA